>JAAGKR010002472.1:80963-93519 GCA_011419295.1 Clarias macrocephalus | reverse complement strand
CAGAAGAACGCGATTCCACATTACAAAGACCCACCACGACTTTTCAATCAGCTCTGTGTTCAAGCAGCCATGTGCTGGAACACACGCATATCCATATCCATATCTGACGCAAATGGAAGAGCATAACCTGTAAAAGAAAAAACGAATTTATTTATTTTTTTTCTGAGAAACTAGTGACACAGGAGGGCACTTCACAGAAAATTTGCTATGATTATGATGTGGTTTATTATTAAAGGAGCAGCCAGTGATTATAATCCAATACACTTTTAGTTAAGTTTAGTGAATATCTCCTCACTGTTTGCTAGTTTTCTGTTCTATGTGTGGGCTGAAAAAAAATCTTGTGTTTAGTATACACCCCTGGGTTTGTTAACGGAATACAAAGAAAGTGGTGCAGAACGTGTAATTTGACACTGTTCCACCAGGGGGCGTTTGTCCTTGTTGATGAGTTTTATGTAGCGCATATTGTTATTAGTGTCACTGCCTCTGCAAAACCCCTTCATGAAATTTAGGGGTGGAGCTTCTGGAAAGAAGAGAGAGAGATGTGGGCGTCAACAATTTTTCTGCAGTATCACTGACTTCTCCTTTAAGGCATGGCGACAAACATGATGCAGCGCCGTTCCCAAGCATGGGTAAAATGGAAAGGATGCGTCTGGAAGGGCGTCCGGTGTAAATCCAGTGCTGAGTTGTTTTGTGGATCGGGTGGACCAGCAACATTTCGTTTCATTTCGTCCATCAGCTGCAGCATGTACACTCTCACCAGTGTCTCGTTTCCACATCGCCCGTATCCACAGCTCAGGTTTATGGTTCTTGTGTTCGCACTTTTCAGATGGTAAACAATCGGCACATCTGTCAATCCCTGCTGTTTTAACCGCAGTCAGACTCTCAATAATGTCCTACAGAGTGCCGCCGCTGTGATCAAACTGGGTTAAAATGGTTGTTCCAGTGTTTGAAAAAAAAACTACATGGGCTATGAACCTCTGTCCATTTGAAGCAATGTGTGTTTGTGAAGCTCCACCACAAAAGGCAACTGTTACAAGGGAACCAAACCACTGACAGCTACAAAGGGTATCGTATGTATGTGTGCGCGTGTGTGCGTGTACGTGTGTGGAGTCCACACAAACACATTCACTGCCTGTGGGTAAAAACGCAACAGTGAAGATGAAAAGAAGCTCAGATGACTTAAGAGAGGGAAAGTCACACAGAAACCTCGAGCTGAGAACCGAGGCATTTAACCCGAGAGCGACTTCGTGCCACCTTTATTAATGAACATTCAAACTATAAAAAGATTATCAGGAAGGACATCATGTAATCATCATTCTGTAACATGTGATGATGATTTCAATTCATAATGTCCAACTATAATACACTAAAATGTCTTTAATAATGACCCTAATACACTACAATGCCCTTTATTATACCTCTTACATGCTATAATGCCCTTAATAATGCTTTAATACTTACTAATGTCTTTAACACACTATAATACCCTTATTAATACCTACAATACACAATAATGTTATAATAATGTATATAATACACCGTAGTGCGTTTAATAATGCATATCATACAGTACACTAGATTGAGCATACTAAAGCACTTTATTATAGCTATAACACACTATAATGCCCTTAATAATGCCTTTAATAAACTAAAATGCCTCTTTTTATATCTATACTGCAATATAATCCCCACAATATTGAGCATAATACACTATATTGCCCCTACTAAAGCCTCTAATACAATATAATACATCTTATTATACCTATAATACACTATATTGCCCTGATGCAATTATTGCCAGGAATACACTGTAATGGCAATATTTCTTGCTTTCCATAAAATATAATATATTTTTGTTAAATGCCTTAATCATGGCAATATAATTATTATTCTCTCAGCATGTTTCCTTTAAAAGACCAGCAGCCACTCATTAATATTCAATAGCAGTATTTATAGTTGCCTCAATATTTGCTTTCTTTTTTTATTTATTTATTTATTTATTTATTTATTTTTAAAGTTTAATAATGACTGCAAGTGTTATTATAGGGTCATTATAATATCTGAACATCTTATCTGAAATGATTAAACACCATTAACCGTCACATGAAATATACATTTTTAATGAACAGATCCTTTTGATAGCTATGAATAACAAAACTGCAGCACAGTAAGATATATTCCACATGCAGTTATAAAGTTTGATGTAATAATAAAAACTTTCAATGTCTTTCTGCTTCTTGTCAGATAATTGAAGGACTTAAAGACACACACACACACACACAAACACACACACACACACACACACACACACACACACACACACACACACACACACACACACACACACACACACACACATCTGAAATGAATAATATTTTATTTAGAAATGGGTCTGTTGTGCTTGAGGGGAGATCTTGTTGCATTGATGTAACCTCAGGAAGGAAACAGAGACGACAATTAGGAAAAGAAAAGAAATAAATAAAACAAAATAATCTGTAGCAACTTTACTGATTGAATTCCTCGATCACAATCACCATCTATATATTATTCTTAATATAATGAGAAATGAGAAATAATAGATGTTCAGAGAGATGCACATCTTTGGAGGGGGAAGAGTGTGTGTGATGCTGGGTACTAAAATGTATTCTTACTCACGCTTCCTCTCATCTTGTTGTTTTGAAGATGTACACCAGTCACCAAAAGTGAATATATTTTACTATAGGATATTAACCTCTAATGACCTTAATATTGCATATAGTACACTCAAATGGGCCTAATAGTGTACTATAGTAGTACACTATAATGTCCCTTATTTGACCTATAATGCACCCCTTACCATTACTCCCATATGTGCATCATTCAGTACAAACTGGACTTTGGACAAGCTTTGATTTTTTTGGGCTAGCGATATACAGTGTAATACTCCCTCCTCCTGCTAGGTGGCAGCAGTGAGTCACAGCTTGTAGTCAGCCCCTCATGAGAGTAACCAACCGATACCGTGACATGCTTTCTCACTATGGGCCATGCGACACATTTCCAGTTCTCAAAGTTCAGAATGTTTCCCTAATATGAACACTCCGCATCGTACCCGAGCACAGATCAGCTTGCGAGTCAAATATTAACGTCCATACGTCCGTACCTGAATATGGAAGTGGGCCACTGTTTAATTCAATTCAGTTCAATTTTAACAATGGTCATTGTCGCAAACAGCTTCATAGAATCAAAATATGAGGAAATATGCATAAATTATAATGATCACATTGTCTCATTTGTGTGATAGACGATGATGTCATCAGCGCCGTCTGTTTATTGGCGCCACGCAAACCGACTCTGCTTTCCTACAGAATGTAAATACACAAATATACCTATTGTGCATAGTGAGAAAGCAGACTCAAGGGTAAGGTGCTGTTTTTGAATATGTTTTGTTATGTTTTGTGTATTCGCAGTCCGTCATGTCTGAGTGTGAAAGCTGTGTGTCCAGGACAGACGTGTTTTCTGTTGTTGTGCTTCTGTTGCGTTTATTTATTTATTTTGGTAAAGTGCACCGAAAAGCATAGACTGAATAAACATGAGCCCAGTGCTCAGCCAAAGATCCCCCTGCCTCCAGAACCTGCCTGCACACTCTCACACACTGGGTGGTATGCTACACAGTCATTCTATACACTATTTATTAAATGACAAAAGTTATTTAACACTTTATTATGAAACAGACTTTTTGTGAGGCTAGTGTATAGTATGGGTTCTGAGAATTAAGGCTATAATACACTACAATGCTCCTAATTATACCTATTATGCACTATAATGACCTTAATATCGCCTATAATACACTATAATGCCCTTAATATTGTCTGTAGTACACTATAATGCCCCTTATTATACCTATAATGCACTATAATGCCCTTAATTGTGCCTATAATACACTATAATGCTCTTTATTATATATATATATATATATATATATATATATATATATATATATATAATACACTATAATGCCCTTAATAGTGCATATAATACACTATAATGCTCTTAATACACTATAATGCTCTTTATATATATAATACACTATAATGCCCTTAATAGTGCATATAATACACTATAATGCTCTTTATTATATATATAATACACTATAATGCCCTTAATAGTGCATATAATACACTATAATGCCCCTTTTTATACCTATAATACACTATAATGCCCTTGGTAGTGCTTATAATACACTACAATGCTCCTTATCATACCTATAATACACTATAATGCCCTTAATAGTGCATATAATACACTATAATGCCCCTTTTTACATCTATCATACACTATAATGCCCTTGGTAGTGCTTATAATACACTATAATGCTCCTTATTTTACTTATAATACACTATAATACTCCTAATAATGACTACACTACACTATAATGCCACTTCTTATACCTATATTACAATATATTGCCCCTACTAATGCCTATAATACACACTAATGCCCTCTAATTTAAGTGCCTCTGATAATTATTAGCTACTAGATGTGCCCACAAATATACCTATTGTGCATAGTGAGAAAGCAGACTCAAGGGTAAGGTGCTGTTTTTGAATATGTTTTGTTATGTTTTGTGTATTCGCAGTCCGTCATGTCTGAGTGTGAAAGCTGTGTGTCCAGGACAGACGTGTTTTCTGTTGTTGTGCTTCTGTTGCGTTTATTTATTTATTTTGGTAAAGTGCACCGAAAAGCATAGACTGAATAAACATGAGCCCAGTGCTCAGCCAAAGATCCCCCTGCCTCCAGAACCTGCCTGCACACTCTCACACACTGGGTGGTATGCTACACAGTCATTCTATACACTATTTATTAAATGACAAAAGTTATTTAACACTTTATTATGAAACAGACTTTTTGTGAGGCTAGTGTATAGTATGGGTTCTGAGAATTAAGGCTATAATACACTACAATGCTCCTAATTATACCTATTATGCACTATAATGACCTTAATATCGCCTATAATACACTATAATGCCCTTAATATTGTCTGTAGTACACTATAATGCCCCTTATTATACCTATAATGCACTATAATGCCCTTAATTGTGCCTATAATACACTATAATGCTCTTTATTATATATATATATAATACACTATAATGCCCTTAATAGTGCATATAATACACTATAATGCTCTTAATACACTATAATGCTCTTTATATATATAATACACTATAATGCCCTTAATAGTGCATATAATACACTATAATGCTCTTTATTATATATATAATACACTATAATGCCCTTAATAGTGCATATAATACACTATAATGCCCCTTTTTATACCTATAATACACTATAATGCCCTTGGTAGTGCTTATAATACACTACAATGCTCCTTATCATACCTATAATACACTATAATGCCCTTAATAGTGCATATAATACACTATAATGCCCCTTTTTACAGCTATCATACACTATAATGCCCTTGGTAGTGCTTATAATACACTATAATGCTCCTTATTTTACTTATAATACACTATAATACTCCTAATAATGACTACACTACACTATAATGCCACTTCTTATACCTATATTACAATATATTGCCCCTACTAATGCCTATAATACACACTAATGCCCTCTAATTTAAGTGCCTCTGATAATTATTAGCTACTAGATGTGCCCACGACTTCGCTCGCATGGAATTTAATTGCAAACTCATATTGTCAAGTGCATATTGAAAAACGTACAAGTCTATCTGATGAATTTTGATATGAAAAAGTTGATTTTTTAAAAATAATTTGACTGCGTTGTCCATTTTAAATTCAAAGTAGCATATCTTCTCTTCCCGTTGGCGATTACAATGAAACAAAGTGTGTATGTTACTTCGAGCTCTGCCAGTTAGATCTCTGAAAGGCCCATTAAAATTCCTTTAGTAGTTTTTATGTGATGCATGCACAAACAAACAGACAAACAGACAAAAAACATCTTGATGTGTTCTATTCCTCATCTTACGTCTCCCCAAATATCTTTACTGTACAGACTACTTCACAGTTTTATTATATGTATAGTTGATACACAATAATGCCCCTAATAAAACCTATAATGCACAATAAAGCCCTCTTATTATACCTATGATATACTGCATTACCCATTTAAAATATAATCAAATGCTAAGATAATGATGTGGAGTCGTGTAGTCACCGGCATCAAGGGATTTATGTCCAAAGAAAGCAGTGTGCGTAAAATACACCTCCTAGAGGACTAGGAGTAAAGATGAATCATCTTGTGCTGTCTCTCTCTCTCTCTCACACACACACACACACACACACACACACACACACACACACACACACACACACACACACACACACTTCTAAACACTCGTCACTGTGTATTATAACTGTTTTTTGCTAGGAAGGAGTTTTCCTATGAAGATTTAATCATCGTCTGGCTTTACGCGATTCTACAAAAACACGAGCGCATCTCTCTGAACATCTGAACCTTGCTCTTGGAAGTGTTTGCTGTTTTACTGCAGGGTTTGCTTTGTGTGCGTGTGTCCACAGGATACGTTTATACACAGTGCGTTGTCTTCTTTCCTTTTTTTTTTTATTCCCTGACTGTCGTCTCTGTTACATGTGAGGTTATAATCAGTGCAATTCACTTTTCCCTCAGGCAAGGGAAGCACTTTAAAACAGATATTTGTGAGTGGTTTCTATAGATTCTGGTGTGTTTTAGGCAGACTTTTACAGTAACGAGGGTAACTAACAGGAACAAATAAAACAAGGAGGTGAATACTTATGCAAGGCACTGTAACAATGTTAGACTTACATACACTTCAACTATGCATTTTAAAACCATTAATAATAATTATGTTCATAATAAAGTACTGGATTCTAAGCTGCTGGACATGCTGAAAGGTTTCATGCTTTGAACATTACCAGTTGGTTTACTGGTGAATTGCTTCCTGACTCGTGTTTCTGTGTTTTTGATGTGTTTAGTCCTTGGTTTAATTGCTGGTGCTGCAGGGTGTAAAAAGAAGCAGCCTCTGCATGATTACGAGACATTTCGTCTTTTACAGTCTGTCAGTAAGATTTGTTTCTGGATGTTTTATCATGCATGGCCTGGTCGCTCATGCCACATCCTCAATGTGGCCTTTGTTCAAATTTTACGAAACAGTCATGGGGTTTAGCGAGTTGTGGTTTCACACTTGTGTGTGATGAAGTCCGACGTTCAAAAACATTGCTGGCTTTGAGGACACAATAATCCCTTTAAATACACGAACATCAGGGTTGTGTAACTGAGTGCGGTGAATCACAAGGACCTGTGTGTGTGTGCTAGACGTCAGTCTGCTGTTACAAACAACTAGTCCCATGGAAAAGCCAATGCAGCACAATGTGCTGAACAAAGTAAATCCTAGCCATAATAAAAATTCACCAGAACACCCAGTGCACCACAGCACACAACACATGGGGCCCAGCAGGCCAAGAGCCCAAGGCCACTAACCCTGCATCCAAATTCCCCAGATCCCAATCTGATCAATCCCCATGGGATGTGCTGGGACAAACAAATTCAAACAATGGAGGCCTCCACCCCACAACCCATAGCACCCAAAAGATCAGGAGCTAAAGTCTTGTGCCAGACACCACAGCACGCCCCAGAGGTCTTGTGAAGTCATGCCCTATGGTGGTTTTAATGCGACTAGGTGGTTTTAATGTTATGGCTGATCGTACATAATACTTAATGAATAGATGCTCAAAGTTCTATAATTTAAAAGCAGCTATGAAGCTCTGTAGCCATGACTAAATATCATTCCATAGCTGGACAATGCTATGGAATTCTGGATTCTGATTGGTCAGAAGGTTTTTGCCTCTGACAGTAGTGCAGCTGCAACTTCAGGTTAACACTGCAAACTAAGTAGTAAGTTGTTGTTTCTACATTAACAGCTCATTCACATACTGTAGACACGCCTCATATTCTGTCTAAAAAAAGGTTTATATTTGACTCATCATGAAAGGAGTCTCCAGTGTCATGTGTAAAGCACAATAATGACTAAAAGCACTAAACGTTATCATAGCTTTTCCAAGCTTTATTATTATTATTATTATTATTATTATTATTATTATTATTATTAATAGTTTGATGTAGTTGTGTAAACTTTGCTTGAAAAGCCAAGCACAGTTACAGCTTTCTAATTATGAAAAGGGCAACAGTGTTTGTGTAACCGAGGACACAAATTGCTTAATTAAAACTCTAACTTTTTTACTTGAAACTAGTTTACTGTGTACTTAAATCATGACCCCAGTCTGACTAGTCTGAGCAGTAATGGGGGGAAAAAATTGCTTCAGAGTCATTGGGCGAAAACGTGCTTTTACTTAGGGCATAATTAGCCTTCTGATTTTACAGTAAATAATATTTAACTGTGTGCTTGTGTGTGTATAAGTGTGTTTTTGTCCATTTGGTAATTACCTAAGACATAAATAAGGAAGTCTTGTGTTGAGTTCTGTAATGTATGACTTACAATTTGTTAAGCTTGCCTTTAGTTCCCGTGAGTGTAAAATAATGGTGAAAAATAGCAAACAGTAATTCCTATGGTCTGTTAGTATTTTATATAGAAAAGCTTTCACTCTCACTGCTTGCATAAATTATGTGTGCACTCTTTATAAAGGTGATGATAAGGCCACATAATTGTCCCTGAAATATGTAAAAGACTCATAAAATAAATACCACCATCAATGCCATACCAAGACATTTTGAATTTGAGAAATAGGCCTCATTGTGTGTTTTATTATGGAATAATGAGACACGCAGTAACCTGAGTAGGAGTCTGTAGGATGGTTCTTACCTGTCTCATATCAGATTTAGAAGACAGGAGCTTTGTTACTGATGGTAACTATGGACCGATCAAATCTCACTGACATGTGGACTCCCTCAGGGTTTATACTCTCTGCCTAGTCAGTTTAATTCCACTATGAGAACTCAGATCAGACAGAAAAAAACTGATGAACTATTAGATGATGACAACCATATATACAGTACAATATATACTGTATAGACAGAGAGAGAGAGAGAGAAAGAGAGAGATAATAGAGCCTTTACTACAGTATAATGTTTATAATATAATACATTACAACAATGGGTAAACTACACAATAAGGACTATTAATGAATATATTGTATAATAATGCCTATAACACTCTTTAAAGACTATAAAAGTGCTTGACCACATTATATGTGCACATATGGAGTACCTCAGGGCTCAGTGCTTTGACCCATCATGTTTAGTTTCTACTGTACATGCGTAAACTAGGTTAAATCAACACAATAAGCACTCGACACTCAGATATACTTCAAGCCTACTCACATATTTAGTCTTTGACCTGAACAAAGACTTTTCATGACTTTTAAGCAGAGAATTAAAAGGAAAAAAGACTCAAGGCAAACTCTTTCATAAAATCCAGATCTCTGACTAAAAGCCATCTAAAAGCTCTCTGTCACACAATGCTCTAATTATGGGGACAAAACATCAACTTGATAGATATCCACTTTGCCAGTCCATAATGAGAAAACAAGACACAGAAAATAGGAGCAAGTGACATATATTTCAGAAACCCATAGTCAACATAATGAACAGAATGCTTTTAACTACAGTAAGAAGGAAAGGATTGAGCTAATCTAACACTCAATTTCTCTTGCTAATTTCTAACAAAACCCAGAAGGAAAACCTAGCTTTATTTAGGCTTCCATAAAACAGGTAACAATTATAGGAATATTGTGTACACTAATCAGCCATCAACTGATGGCTGGATCAACAACCATGAACTCTGCCTGCTAAGCCTCATACATGGCAGGCTGTGATGTACTGAGGGTTCTGGTGACTTTCTATCATAGACTTTTTTTCATTTATTCTACATTGGCTTTGCTGTGGGATCACCTTGGCTGCCCATGATCCTGTCACCAATTTACTGATTTATAATTGATAATCAATGTTATTCCATTCACCTGGAATGGTGGTGGTGTTGATGTAATCACAAAATAGCCTGGACAAACATCTCCATGAATTAATTTTCATCTGAGTGATGTTGTTAACGTAAATTGTTATGTAGCAGGTTGAAATGAGTACTACTTTTACCTCAAAATGTCAGAAAATTGAATCTGATCTAAAAATGTCTTACAAAAATACAAATTTATCATGTTTATTACATATAACTGACTTCGGAATATTTTTTTTGTACTAGTTGTAGATGATTTCTTTTACTTCACACATTTATCTGGTTGCATATCTACCTCAACCGGCAAAGTGGAATATTCCAGAATCAACAGTGTGTCTGTTTTCTTCTAGTTCTGACCCAGTTGAGCATGCTGACCCAAGATCCTGACCCAAGAAGCTAAACCCAGCAAATGAGTTTTAAAAAACAACTTGTATTTTTAAACTGTATGAATCCTGTCTAAGAACTGTATGTATCCATTTTTAGTTTTCCACTGGAGCGCTGAGGATGATATTATTATAAAGTAAAGGAAGTCAGCCTCACCCAAGATCTATTTCTGTAAAAATCTCTCTCAAACTAGATTTGCTTTATCAGTGATGTTACACAGACATGCCAATGTGATTTAAGACACCATATGCCTTTTACATCATTCTACACTGCCATGTTTAGGCTGCCATACTGGACAAACAGATTGACTTTTTCCCCCACTCAATGGGTTAGTATCTCTTATTACACCGAATTGTTCCTGGAAGCCCTAAGTCATGTGGACGATAAAGTTGAAAAGGTTTGCAGAGTCTCGATGTTATTTTATTGCAGAGCTGAGAGTGCAGAGCTGAGCAATGAAGTACATGAAGATGCTAAGACTCATTCATAAATCACTTTACAGCTGAGGACTAAAAAGCTTCTCAGATGTTCAGGGAATTCAAATCTCTGAGCGCAGCGGGTACTGATCCAAACGGATGAGTCAGCCTTTAGCGTTTAGCCTTCTGACAGCTTAAACTAGCTACTAGCAAAACTTTTGAGCCAGTTTTAATACCTCACTGAACACACACCTGTTCTCCCTGTGGTGGTCCTGGATAAAGACTTCAGTCTATTTCAAATATTATTCATAAAAATAATGTTATGTTTCTCAGGATAAAATATAATGCTATTCAGGAAAGTGATATCGGTAGACAATGCAGGACACCAACAGACATAACCATGCTACTAAAACACCCAGATGAGTTATGGGTTCCAGAATGTTAAGATGCTGTCCATGTTGAATGTTATCATGTGCAATCACTCCCACTTGCTCCATCCAGTACAGTGCACTCAGAGCAGGTGGTATCTCCTGCCTCGGTGTAGGAAAGAACACACTCACAGGTTTTGTCTTCCTGCAGACATCAGACAGTACAACTCTGCACAAAACCTCTCCACTAGAGAAGTGGGATAAACAGCAGAAGTTTGCTCAGTTGTTTATCTGCTTATATTCTCTCCCATTTTGCCATTTTGCACATAATCTCTCTCTCTCTCTATGTTAGTCCTGGACAATTATATAATTTAACCCTTGACAGTGATGTAACTTAACCCTTGATAATAATGTAAATATTAATATTAATGATAATAATATAATTTATTATACTGGTCAATCATGTAACTTAACCATGGAGAATAATGTAACTTAATCCTGGACAGTGATGTATCTTAACCCTGGGCAATAGTGTAATTTAACCCTTGACAATAATGTAACTGAACCCTGGTCAATCATCTAACTTAACCATGGAGTATAATGTAACTTAACCCTGGAAAAAAATGTAACTTAACCCTGGACAATGATGTAACTTAACCATGGATAATAATGTAACTTAACACTGGACAATGATGTAACTTAATGTAACTTAACCCAGGACAATTATGTAACTTATCCCTGGACAATAATTTAATGTAATCCTGGACAATCGTGTAACCTTTTCCTGGATAATAATATAACTTAACACTGGACAATAACAAAACCCTGGACAATGATGTAACTTAACTCTAGACAATAATGTAACTTATCCCTGGAAAATAATTTAACTTAATCCTGGTCAATAATGAGACTTTACCTTGGGCAATAATGTAAATTGACCCTGGACAATAATGTAACTTAACCTTGGGCAAGAATTTGACAACCCCAGATAATAATAATAATAATAATAATAATAATAATAATAATAATAATAATGTAACTTCATTCTGGACAATGCATGATATTGTATGCATGATAATGATGTAAGGTTATCCAGGATAACGAGGATACTGATGTAAGATTGCAGAATAAATCCTGTCATGTAAAAATTGTTTTCTAGACTGGTAATGATAAGTTATCCATGATCAGTTATTGTACATGGATGATGAATATTGTTTTTCTCCTGGGTTATTTTTGGCCCAGAGGCGAAGCATTTTTTCAAAATGCAATAAAAACGACTGATCTATCTAAGCCGTGTCCAGCCTAAAACAGTCCACACTGAGGTGCATGATTATTATGTTTACAAGCTCCAGGACCTCCAACAGAACAACATTGTCCAAGAAGGTTAATGTGTGTTAGGATGGACATAATCTGAACTGTTTAAT
>JAAGKR010002472.1:15000-80943 GCA_011419295.1 Clarias macrocephalus | reverse complement strand
CCTGCAGACATCAGACAGTACAACTCTGCACAAAACCTCTCCACTAGAGAAGTGGGATAAACAGCAGAAGTTTGCTCAGTTGTTTATCTGCTTATATTCTCTCCCATTTTGCCATTTTGCACATAATCTCTCTCTCTCTCTATGTTAGTCCTGGACAATTATATAATTTAACCCTTGACAGTGATGTAACTTAACCCTTGATAATAATGTAAATATTAATATTAATGATAATAATATAATTTATTATACTGGTCAATCATGTAACTTAACCATGGAGAATAATGTAACTTAATCCTGGACAGTGATGTATCTTAACCCTGGGCAATAGTGTAATTTAACCCTTGACAATAATGTAACTGAACCCTGGTCAATCATCTAACTTAACCATGGAGTATAATGTAACTTAACCCTGGAAAAAAATGTAACTTAACCCTGGACAATGATGTAACTTAACCATGGATAATAATGTAACTTAACACTGGACAATGATGTAACTTAATGTAACTTAACCCAGGACAATTATGTAACTTATCCCTGGACAATAATTTAATGTAATCCTGGACAATCGTGTAACCTTTTCCTGGATAATAATATAACTTAACACTGGACAATAACAAAACCCTGGACAATGATGTAACTTAACCTTGGGCAAGAATTTGACAACCCCAGATAATAATAATAATAATAATAATAATAATAATAATAATAATAATAATAATAATAATGTAACTTCATTCTGGACAATGCATGATATTGTATGCATGATAATGATGTAAGGTTATCCAGGATAACGAGGATACTGATGTAAGATTGCAGAATAAATCCTGTCATGTAAAAATTGTTTTCTAGACTGGTAATGATAAGTTATCCATGATCAGTTATTGTACATGGATGATGAATATTGTTTTTCTCCTGGGTTATTTTTGGCCCAGAGGCGAAGCATTTTTTCAAAATGCAATAAAACGACTGATCTATCTAAGCCGTGTCCAGCCTAAAACAGTCCACACTGAGGTGCATGATTATTATGTTTACAAGCTCCAGGACCTCCAACAGAACAACATTGTCCAAGAAGGTTAATGTGTGTTAGGATGGACATAATCTGAACTGTTTAATGAGATTTTGAGTAAGTGCTGCCGGAGGACATTCTCCTAGTTAGGATTAAGAAAAACAGACAAATGGGGTTTGATTGATTCAAGACAAATAAAAATACACACATAAATATCCCTGAAGTATTTATGTATATGAACAAATAAATAAAAACTTCCTACTGAGACCTGTAGGAGGTGAATGAATGAATGAGTGTGTGTATATGTGTGTGTGCATGTGTCTGTGTGTGTATGTGGGAGGTGGAGCTCTCTCCCTCCTCTCTCCTCTCCTGAATCTATAAATGCAACCCATCTCCAGTCTGCGATCTCACACTCTCAGTTTCCTTTCGTGCCCAAACACGATTATTATTAAATGAAATTAATTTTGGAAAAGAATAATAATAATAATAATAATCATTCCTGCACTCTGGAAGCACACTGCAGTTCAGGTGAGTGTGAGAGTTTCATACTTCTGCATACTTCTCTACTAAACAGTGTGCTTAAATAGAACATCGCTTTCGGTCGGTGCTGACGCGTCGCCTTGGCAACCCTCTCAACCGCATACTTACGTACTAGATAGTGTCTAAAAATAGTGTGCAATCTAACAACCGGATAGAGTACTAACTCTGCGCTTTAAAATGACTGCTTTTAAGTGTCATGACAGAGCTAATAAATACTAATTCATTCACTTGGAAGTTTAATCGTAAAACATTTAACACAATGGACCATGAGAGGAGATGTTAAACTTTAATAAACAGCATACTTTAAGAATTAGTCTTGTTTTTGTTTTAATTTATTTATACTGAACATGAACAATTTCTCTTTTGTGTTAAATAACAACAGAGCCAGCTAATTAAATGAACTTGTTTAGCTTGTTAGTGATGTTTTGTTCACTGCTGGTAATATTTTACAGATTAATTTTAGTTTTAGTAATTAAATGTACATGTTACATATATGATATACAGTATATCTTTTAATATTGACACAATTCCAGGTCAATTTTACATCATTTTGTTAGCAAATGTCATAACATTATCTAGCTAGCTAGCACTTTTTAGATATCTGAATAAGCAAAGAGCAACAATAATCTTTATGCTTTATGTTGCAGTGTAACTAATTAATAAAATGAAGTTGGTTAAAGGTTGTTAGTGAAATATTTTGTAGAATTGTCATGTTTAGTGAATTAACATGAATACAATTTATGAAGAAAACATTGCTGCATGAGGATTCACTAAATTTAGAATAATTCTAGCTAGCTGTTAGCACTTCGCCAGACTAAATATTATATATACAACTAGCCAATGTGTGAACTAGCCAACACTCTGTGAGAACAAGAAGAAAAAATGTTATTGTGTAGTATAAATAAACTAAAATAAGTAGTTAGCAATGATTCTTTCAGCCATTTCAGTCATATTAGCAATCCCAATTCCCAGAATAAAGTTGACAGTTTTTGCCATTTTGGTTCCGGACTGTGATACATGCTTTTTAAATCAACGGCACAAACATTTGTAAGATGAAAATACTTTTGAAGTAACCAAATCATGACCCGGGCTAATAACGATGATGCTATTCAGGATGCTACAGAGGGAGGGAGATAGCTTTGTAAAATTCTACATAGCTTCCTTAAACTGTTTGTTATTCTTAAAAAGATATTTTAAAAAACAACTTTCCAAAAAAAAAAAAAAAAATTTTTTTTTTAATTATTTAATTAATAATAATAAAAAACCAGGAGTTACGCACTTATGACGCTCATAGATGGGGAGAGCCCCTATAAGGAAAGATGGAATCCTGAATGATGAAACTTAAAGAAAAACAATCTGGCCTGAGCATCAGTTTTAGTGAAAGGAAGGAATGAAGAGACTGACAGTTTGACAAAGAAATAAGAAAAAAAAGTATTGAAATGAAAAAGAAGAAAGTAGTTAAGAAAGTAAAAAAATAAATAAATGTATGGGTAAAATAGGAAGATGAAATTGAAATGAAATAGAAGAAGAAAACAGAACGTAAGGAAAATTATACAGGTTGAAAGAAAGAGATGATAAAGAGAGAGATTCGAAATAATAAATGAAAAAGCTCTGTGTTCAATGGCAAGATGACATCCTCACAGGTATGAAAGCATCTGCTGCTCTGGTTAGTCTCTCTCTCCCTCTCTCTATCTCACACACACACATACACAGACACACAGAGTGGGTGGGTGGGTGTCAGTAAAGCACTTAGTGCTGGTACACAGTCTCACGGGAAAGAAAGGATGAAGTAAGAGAACAAGAGTGAGTCTGCTTTAAAAGTCAGAGTGATGTGGTTACCCTTCTGGTTAATTAAACAAACAGAAGAAGGTAAATCTAGATTAGTTTAGAGTCTCTGAGACGTAAGAAAATGAATTTGCTCCTTTCCATAGTTTTCAATTTTATGTCATGCAGCAACAAACCTAGTGAAACTACAGTGATCGGTGATTGCATGTTGGTGCTCAATGATTGGTCGTTGAGACAAAATGGTGTTCAGTAACTGGGTGCTGAAACACACGGTTGGGAGTTGGGGCACCACTGAAAACACAGAGGTGATCAGTGATTGGTTGTTGGGGAGTAATGATGATCAGTGATTAGCCGTTGAGACACAGTGGTGATCAGTTATTGTGTGTTGGGACACAATGGAGATCAGTTATTGGGTGTTGGGACATAATGGAGATCAGTTATTGGGTGTTGGGACATAATGGTAATCAGTGACTGGGTGTTGAGACACGGTGGTGATCAGTTTTTGGTTGTTGGTGCTCAGTGTTGAGCAGTGATTAGTTGTTGAGACACAGCAGTGATCAGTAACTGGGTGTTGAAACACAGTGGTGATCAATGGCTGGGTGTTGGGACACAGTGGTGATTAGTTATTGGGTGTTGGGACACAATCAAGATCAGTTATTGGGTGTTGAGACACAGTAGTGATCAGTTATTGGGTGTTGAGACACAGTAGTGATCAGTTATTGGGTGTTGGGACACAATGGAGGTCAGTTATTGGGTGTTGAGACACAGTGGTGATCAGTTATTGGGTGTTGGGACACAGTGGTGATCAGTTATTGGGTGTTGAGACACAGTAGTGATCAGTTATTGGGTGTTGGGACACAATGGAGGTCAGTTATTGGGTGTTGAGACACAGTGGTGATCAGTTATTGGGTGTTGGGACACAGTGGTGATCAGTTATTGGGTGTTGAGACACAGTAGTGATCAGTTATTGGGTGTTGGGACACAATGGAGGTCAGTTATTGGGTGTTGAGACACAGTGGTGATCAGTTATTGGGTGTTGGGACACAGTGGTGATCAGTTATTGGGTGTTGAGACACAGTAGTGATCAGTTATTGGGTGTTGGGACACAATGGAGGTCAGTTATTGGGTGTTGAGACACAGTGGTGATCAGTTATTGGGTGTTGGGACACAGTGGTGATCAGTTATTGGGTGTTGAGACACAGTAGTGATCAGTTATTGGGTGTTGGGACACAATGGAGGTCAGTTATTGGGTGTTGAGACACAGTGGTGATCAGTTATTGGGTGTTGGGACACAGTGGTGATCAGTTATTGGGTGTTGAGACACAGTAGTGATCAGTTATTGGGTGTTGGGACACAATGGAGGTCAGTTATTGGGTGTTGAGACACAGTGGTGATCAGTTATTGGGTGTTGGGACACAGTGGTGATCAGTTATTGGGTGTTGAGACACAGTAGTGATCAGTTATTGGGTGTTGGGACACAATGGAGGTCAGTTATTGGGTGTTGGGACACAGTGGTGATCAGTTATTGGGTGTTGGGACACAGTGGTGATCAGTTATTGGGTGTTGAGACACAGTAGTGATCAGTTATTGGGTGTTGGGACACAATGGAGGTCAGTTATTGGGTGTTGAGACACAGTGGTGATCAGTTGTTGGGTGTTGGAACACAATGGAAGTCAGTTATTGAGTGTTGAGACACAGTGGTGATCAGTTATTGGGTGTTGGGACACAATGGAGATCAGTTATTGGGTGTTGGGACATAATGGTAATCAGTGACTGAGTGTTGAGACACGATGGTTATCAGTTATTGGTTGTTGGTGCTCAGTGTTGAGCAGTGATTGGTTGTTGAGACACAGCAGTGATCAGTAACTGGGTGCTGAAACACAGTGGTGATCAACGGTTGGTTGTTGGGGCACAGTGGTGATCAGTATTTGTTTGTTTGGGAACAATGGTGATCAGCGACTGGGTGCTGAGACATAATGGTACTCCTTAACTGGGTGTTGATAGACAGTAGTAATTAGTGATTGGTTGTTGATTCAGCAGTGATCAGTGATTGGTTTGTGAGACACAAAGTTGATCAATAACTAGGTGTTACAAATGTTTATGGTGTTGATACACAGAGATGATCAGTAACTGCATGTTGATACACAGTGGTGATCAATGATTGGTTGTTGGGACACAGGGGGATCAGTGATTGGTTGGTGGTGAGCAGTGGTGATCAGTGATTGGTTGTTGGGACACAAATCTAGCAACAAATTTGTTTCACACAAATAATAACTAGAACTAGTAAGAATGTTGTTATAGTTACAGTGTGAGCATTTCATGAGTTGCCTTCTCCATGTCAGCACAAAACCTGTTCCAGCAAGTGATTTTCCCTAAAATTAAGATGAAAAGCAGCCTAAATGAACACGAGGGATTTTCCGCTCACCTTTTGGTTAATTAGAAAACAAGCCAGCTTGTGACAGCAAACTTCCTGAGCAGTCTCTGTGTGATGTGGCTAATTAGGATCACAAACGGATGCTTTATTGTTTCACAACTGCTAACAAACAGGCTGGAGAGGAATAAACAGACATGAAGACCTTGAAGAAAAGCTTGAGATTTACGAGGAAAAACCAGTCTGGTGTGAGCGGCTCTGCACTACTGTGTGGGTTTATCTGAAGACCATGCGTTCAGCCGGCCATGTCTGACTCACTGCCACACGCCGTGTTAAATCCCCTGTGTGGGTGGCCATTAATTTGTTCCCGCGACTTTGAACTTGGCCTTGGCGTCAGACGTCACCAATCCTTGTTAACTAAAGAATAAGAACCCGGACAGACCGAGAGAAAGATAGGTGCAAGCCTGTTTCTTATTTATATTAAAAAAATTATGGAATAATCCGTCAAAAGAGTAGAACTGGGTCAGCATCCTCGGTCTCCAGCTCAGCTTTTGTTTTCATCACAGCTCTTATTTTCATGTCACACTTTTGTTTATGAGTCATGTGAAGGTAAGGGGAGCTCTTCATGAAGAAACATTTCTGTATGAACCTTATATCTAAAACAGTGCTGTCGAGTTCTGGATCCTGATTGGTCAGATGATGTTGATTAATTTTCTGTAACAGCAACCCTAACAGTAGTGAAGGTTTATATTAATGCTTTTAGAATAATAAAAAAAATAAATAAAAAAATAAAAAATCAGAGATAATTAGAGAAAACCTAAGTGGATTTTTTCAGCTCAGCCGTGTAAAAATATTATCTAAAAGAAAAGAATTCTGACTCACAGCATAACAAGTGTGACCCTTTTTGCAAGTTCTGCAAATTGATGTAAAGATAAAAAGAAAAGCAGAGGAGAAGAAATTCAATAGACGTGTTTTATATAGACGTGAGAGACATGTGCTGAGAAGCTGGACCCTGACGCTCTGGTGATGTGATGGAGCTGCCCGAGATGATGTGAGGTTTCTACCTGATGTTCTCCACATCTGGAAACTTCTGGACCTCATTTTTTTTTTTGGAACAGTAAACACAGCAATGCTTAAGTATTTACACAAGCATTGTGGTGTTCATGAAAACCAAACAGAGCTTGTGTAAATTCCCATACAAGGAGACTCAAATTATACTACTTAAAGTAATTTTCAGCTCACTGTGAGTTTTCCCTTTTATGGAGTTTTGTGGGCGTGGATAAAAGTAAACCAGCTATGGCGTAAACATGCTTGGTACTGTAACTGTACACTAATCAATGAGTTCAGGTACGGTTTGACTGCTTTATCTGTCCAGTGTTATTATTTTGAATTATATTATTCTTGGATATTTTACTGTCACAGTTATTCACATTTTCATTTAATATTATTTATCGGACGATCTTCAGCCTCGATTTGGAATACACCAAAATTTTTTGAGATAATAGAAGATAAATAGAAGGAGACTTACTAGGTTTTATTATTTTTCCCCGCGGTGCTTCATTAAGCAGGAAAATAAAATGATTGTGTGAGTCAGCGTCTTAGCATTTTGCAGTGTTATTTATCATCTTATTGTTATAATCATTGTGGGATTTAAAAATGTCAGATCTGAGTCAAACGTTGCACGATGAGGCTTAATTTCCTACTTACTCACACTCCAAAAAGCCACTGAAGTGTTCTGTGCTATTCTTCCCTGTTAAGGAGGAGATTGTGTGTATCAGCTGCATGATAACTAAATATAATTTATATAGCCTTTTAAATTGATCTGGTAATGTAGAGGGTGGCCAAAAGTCTAGATCTACAGGGAACCCATTAAATGTTGTAGAATTTGAAGATTTCTGTCTGTAATTATTAGAGATTGAGAAAAATCGATTTGTTACTCCGAAATATTTTTTAAATGATTTTATTCATTTTGAGAGAAGTATATCTTTTGAATTTGAGTTGGTAAAATGTTGCAGTTCCTCCATAATCCTTTAGGGGGTGTGCTCTAACACCACACATTCACACATTGGCAGGCAGCATTGGTAGGAGCGAATTATTTGCTGTGTTTGTTTAGAATTGTAACAAAATCGTATAAATTCGAAATAATATTGAATGAGGATATTTATAATATCGTGATACAGAATCACAATAGATATCAAATTGGCGCCAGGGTATCATATCGGCTGGTGCAGCGTGAATCCTGTCCCTAATAATTATACAAAAGTAAATATACAGGGATGAAGGATAGTTATATTTCGTAGAGCTTTCTCAACACATTCAGCAGAGACAACAGGACTATTATTCCATTCAATCAGTGCGAGCTAGCTGGACTACAGACAGCAATTTTGAAATGTTACATTTGACAATTGTCGAGCCATCAAATAAATTTGTGGGAACGTAAGACTTAATTTGAAATGTTGAGTTTACTTGAGTCTACAAATTAATGAGCAAACAGCCTCTCCGTTAACAGTTTGATAGGAAGTGAAAAAAGTGTTCGTTGCTTGGCAACGTTCGACTATAAACCTGTACAAACTGATTTTTATTATTTATTTTATTTTTGTCTTCAAACACCAAGTAAATATGAATGTGAAAGTCAGTAAATATAAACAATATCAGTCAATATAAACATTAATTATAATGGGGAAAAAAAGTTAGTGCAGTAAAGGGACCCCCACTTCCTACATCTATGCTTCATATACTAACAGTTAAAACTACCTTCTAATTCCATAGAAGATTTTTATTTCTTTCTACATTGTAAAACAATGCTGAAGGCATCCAAAATATGTAATACTCTCCTTTGACCAGTTGATACTGAGATGTGTCTGATACTTAAAGCCTTCATAATGGCTCTAATCTGAGTGATGTTAATCGCTCATTTTTGAGGCTGGTAACTCTAAATGAAGTGGTCTTCATGAGAGCCAGTTTCATCATGGTGTGAGTGGTTTTGTCCAGTGCATTTGACTTCATGGTGTGCTTAGTGTGCTTGCGTTAGGTTTCGGTTAGCATATAGTGTGATTGCTAGGTTATTGCAAAAAAAATAATAAAATAAAATAAAATAATTAAAAAAAAAGAATCATGATGATGCAAGCATGCTTTTTCACCATTTATTTTAGCTTCCATGTTCCAAAAAACATCTAAAAAAAATAGCACTATGGCATCCCTCAAGGTTCCAGTTCAGGCACACTTTTGAACAGTTTCCCAATTGGAATTAAAAATAATAACGTATTTTTAATATATTATTGTTAAATCTTATGATCTTAAGAATTTATAATTGTTCATTGACAATGGTGGGCAAAGTACAAAAATCCTGTACCTCTAAGGTAGAGGTAAAATATTGCTCAAGTAAAAGTTCTCTATTTATATTTATATTGGAGTACAAAGATATAATAAAGATAATGTACTTAAACTCAAAGTAGTGAGCTTTGTGGTACAGTAGGTTTCTCGTCTGTCATGCAATTGGCCCAGGTTCAATTCCCACCTACTGCCCAAACCCCAGCTACTGGATGCAGTTCTGGTCCCAATCCTAGATAAAATGGGAGGGTTGCGTTTGGAAGGGCATTTAGTGGAAAAACCTGTGCCGAGTTGTGTGCAGATCGAATAGTCCAGTGGGGTGACCCCTTATCCCACTCTAGCATTTAAAAAAAAAAAAAAAGAGATCTCCTTCTCTTTTTCTCTCTCAATCTCTCTCTTTCTTTCTCTCCTGGCTTCCTCACTGTGAACTTGCAGTTTTGTTTGCTTTCTACAACCATCTCTACTGCTGATTTAAAACACCTGCTATTATGTAACCCAACACCATGTGCAAATATAGTGAAGCAGAAAGTACAGATATCCATAAGCTCAGACCAAAGTACATGCACCATCTACATCTATTCATCGATGATTGAATAATATTTGTCTTGCTTTTAATATGTTTATTCCTTTATAAACCTGTAAAAAGTATTGTTAAAAATGTACTTAGGAAGTGTCTCTAGACAAATACTATCATAGTATTTTACTAATGCAGCTTTTCTCCTCAAATTGCTACTACTGAGGAACATAATAATGAAAAGATGACCTACCAGCAAGATACAGAGTAAGAGGACGTACACAGAACCCCCCCCCCCCCCCCCACACACACACACACAAACTGTTGAACAGTCAAACACAATAAAGAGCAGACAGGTGGGACATCTCCTGCATTGGTATGTCTCATCCAGAGAGAGAGAAAGAGAGAGAGAGAGAGAAAAGTCAGAATAGAAGCCTGAGGACAAACCAGTGGAGGGTAGACAGCTGCGAACACTCATGTTTAGGTTTCTGATTGATGGACAGATTGCATTAGAATGAGAGAGAGAGAGAGAGACAGAGAAGTGGGAGGAAAGGGCTGAGGACCTTAAGCCTGCTGTGGCTTTTACAAACACACACTTGTCTCTCATCCCTGACAAGTCCTGCATGACTCCTCAGCGAGACTATTTTTGTCTCTGCTCTCAGAGTAAAGAAAGACAGTAGAGAATTTCTGAGGTTTTATGTATTAAAATAATGGATTGTGTTGTAATGTTGAAAACTGTGCTGAAGCAGGACGACACCCAGCCTGACCAGGATGCCAGGAAACCCAACGCGGCATAAATATTTTAGCATTCAGGACACAGCCAGGAGATGTTCAACCCCCCAGGCAGATGATCTGCTGCTACAGGCTGAGAAACGTGGCCAGGATTGCTAATTTTAGCTCAAAAACTGCGCGTGTTTTATTACTTTGTCTCTCTTTGTTCACTTGTCTGCTTCTCATTCAGGATCTAAAGCTCCACCTGGGCTTCTGTGAGGCTGCTTTGTGAGGAGATCTGCCGTACACATAAAACAGGATTAAAATGACGTTTCAGCCATAAGATACGCTAGAATAACGCTTTAGCCACAAACACACTTTCTAAATTGGGCAGTCGTGACCGTACTGATGATAGTCACAGCATGGGATTATTGTCTGCAGATTTTTCTGCTTTAAAATGTTGTGGTGAAAATTTCGAAACTATTTCACGAGTAATGATAAAAATTTCTGTTTCTTTTTGCTAAGTAGGAATTGAGGCTAACACACACACACACACACACACACACACACACACACACACACACACACACACACACACACACACACACATACTGTATATATAATGGTTAGCAAGGTCACCTTGCACCTCCAGGTCCTGGGTTTGATTCCTGCGTCGAGTCGAGTCTGTGCGCATGGAGTTTGCAGGTCCTACCACGGTTGTACAAATTGGAATAAACACAATGGTCCCTAGTTGGACTACTAGAGGTTCCTAGATGAATGCATGTATATACTGTATATAATGAGTAATTATGAGCTTTCTAAGTTTTGAATAATCAGATCAAACAAGAAAAAAATGATATAATCTATAATCTGTATATAAACAGCAGGGAATATTATACTGCAAAAAACATCCATCCATCTGTAACGCCAGAATTAAATAGGGATATAAGATGAGGAACATGCAGCCATTCTGCTTCAAATATTTTATTGTTTTTGTGTTTAAATTTGATATGATATCTGATAAAAGAGGGTGTGTGTCACATTGAAGATTCTTCTCCTCCTTACATGTGTTGAGTCTCGTTTTTCCTATTTCTGTCCAGCCGTCTTTGGGTTATATTACATTTTAATAGTGGGAGAAAGCCATGAAAACGCAGCATTATTACAGAGTGATGGAAAAATCAGCGAGACCTGTCGAGCGAAAATGTCCAAAATGTGCCTGTAAGTGCCTGTAATGCGCTGCAGGTGTACTATGTCAGGTCGGACTGCAATTAAGCGCTGTAAGGTTTATGGGTAAAATTCAGCCGATTGTGTAATTGACAAATGTGTAATTGACAATTTGCAGAGCGTAGTGTTATCGCTAAATCTCTGTACATAAAGCTAAAGGTCATGTTTATTCAAATTTCTCGTCCTTGTGCTTCAGGCTAATGAGCAGAGTAACAAGAAGAATCACTGGGACATGGCTGCGGTTAATTATAAGCTTCTGATTCGGAAGCTTGATAAAGACAAGCTGTAATTTTCTTCTTTCTGTAATTTATTTCAACACCTTGACTCTCCATGTTCAGAACTCAGGAGCGCTCCCATAGCAATCACGTTGTTGTACTGTGGTGGCATGGTGACTCATTGCTTAGCACTGTCACCTCACATTCACAATCACAGGGGTGGGGTTTAAATCTCCTCTTTGGGCAGTGTACATGGAGTTTGCATAATGCTTCCATGCATGATGGGTTTTCTTCCTGAACACATCCTTTGTAGCCTGATTGGCATTGCCAAATTGCCCTTAGTGTATGTGTTTTGTGCCCTGTGATGGTTGGCACCCCATCTAGAGTGTACATCACATGAGTTTCCATGGATTAGGCGCCAGCCCCTCGCACCTCTCCATGAGAGTCTTTCTGTCTGACCAGTTTCTCCATCAATTTCCCAGAATTCTAAATTCCTCCTTGTAACCAGCTTCTATCAAACCATAAAGATCTGAAGAGAGGAACACGGCACCCACGCCATCCTGATGAATTATTCCTTTTAGAAAGGGCATGTAAGCACAGTTAGGTGGATCTCACAAAGCTTCGTATATCAGTGTGAAAAACTGGGTCAGGCCACAGTGTTAAAGTCTCAGCTCTCACATGTCTACAAAGCTCTGACTGAAGCCTTGGCTGAAGGACAGGACTAACATATGACCACCACTAAGCCATATAATATATCAGCCTGAAAATGCTGTAAACACAGAAAGTACAGTATTCATTTTGTGGGAAAAAACACTTTCTGATTAGTTGCGAAAATTATGACTATTATGACTATTATGATATATGATTCTTACACCAAATTGCAGATGGTGTTGATTCATTTTCTATAACAGTCAAACCAAAAAAGATGTATTGCACTTCATTTGCTTTTAAGATGACATGGCTAATTTTACAACCTTCTCTTACACAGGGCAATGATTCCACACACCCCAAGCCACTGACTCCCAGAAAGCTTCCGGAACTTTACGCTCGATCGCTTCAGCATGATGAACTTCTCCATGACTACTACTGTCAGACCTTCTGTCTGGAACTTTACGGTTAATTCCAGTCAAGATGTCTACTCCATGAACATCACCGAAGTTCCTCTGTCTCGGACAAAATCCAAAGTGTGTGAGCAGCTCAACATTACCCCTGAGGTCTTTCTCATTCTGGGCATCATCAGCTTGTTGGAAAACATCCTGGTTATTTGTGCCATAGTAAAGAACAAGAACCTGCACTCGCCCATGTACTTCTTCGTGTGTAGTCTGGCAGTGGCAGACATGCTGGTGAGCGTGTCGAATGCCTGGGAGACCATCGTCATCTACCTGCTTAGCAATCAACAGCTAGTGGCTGAAGATCACATCATCAGACAGATAGACAATGTCTTCGATTCCATGATCTGCATCTCTGTGGTGGCGTCAATGTGCAGCCTCCTGGCCATCGCTGTGGATCGCTACGTCACCACATTTTACGCGCTGCGCTACCACAACATCATGACCATAAAGCGTGCATCACTTATCATTACCGGGATCTGGACCTTTTGCACGGGATGCGGCATCGTCTTCATCATCTATTCCGACAGCACTCTCGTCATCATATGCCTAGTGTCCATGTTTTTCATCATGCTTGCGCTCATGGCCTCACTCTACACCCACATGTTCATGTTGGCTCGCTCACACGTCAAGCGCATTGCTGCTCTGCCTGGATACAACTCCATCCACCAGAGGACTAACATGAAAGCTGCTGTCACGCTCACCATCCTGCTGGGGATCTTCATTGTGTGCTGGGCGCCTTTCTTCCTCCACCTCATCCTCATGATCTCCTGCCCAAGGAACCTCTACTGCATGTGTTTCATGTCCCACTTCAACATGTACCTCATCCTGATCATGTGCAACTCTGTCATTGATCCACTCATCTACGCCTTCAGGAGCCAAGAGATGCGCAAGACGCTCAAGGAGATCATCTGCTGCTACAGCCTGAGGAACGTCATAAGATGGTCTAATTAACTCCAGACCAACAAATTAGTGTGTCTTCTGTTTATGTTGTTTTATGTGGTTTTAGCTAGTTGCCTGACAAGTTAAACATCTTAGAAGTCATGCTGTTAAGTGAAGGGAAAAACATATTCATATTTGTTCGGAAAACACCAACTAGCCTAAGTGTTCTGCTGGTGTACCCTACCTGCATGTAAAAATATAGGAATATTTTTCTTAATTATCTGTTTTTTTTTATCTGACAAAACTGTGTTCAAATTATGTTAGAATGTAATATACACAGGGGAAAATTATTATTTAATCCCCTGTAAATTTGTACAGTTTGCCCACTTACAAAGAAATAAAGGGTCTATAATTTGTATCATAGGTTTTTGTTAATGGCTAGAGACAGAATATCAACCAAAAATCCTGAAAAAGAACATCATACAAATGTTATACATTGATTTGCATTTCAATGAGGAAAACAGGTATTTGACCCCCTACCAACCCACAATAATTCTGGCTTCTACAGACTCATTATGTGCTCATGTGGTACACAGATGAATTTAAGAAGGTGCTCCTAACAACCACTCATTATGTGTATAACAGCTACCTGTCCACAGAATCTTCCATTCAAATATCACCACCATGGGCAAGACCTAAGACCTGTCAAAGGATGTCAGGGACAATATTGAGAATCTGCCAAAGGCTGGAATGGGCTACAAGACCATCAGGTAGAGACTTGGTGAGTATACTTTGGGAACACCAATGATCCTAAAAGGGAAACCCGGAGAAAACCCACCAAGCATGGAGAGAACATGCAAACTCTAATCGAACTTGGGACCTGGAGATGCAAGGTGACAGTGCTAACCACTACGCCACCATGCTGCCAAAGAAACCATTGGTAACAAAATGTGCCGCCAATGATGCAGTGAGGTCCCCCTCCACAAGAAGGCACATTTACTGGCCAAAGAACAGTGAAGGATAAGGGATACTGTGCTTTGGTCAGATGAGACCAAAATTGAGCTCTTTGGCATCAACTCGACTTTCTGTTTTTGGAGGAGGAAAATGCTTAATATGACCCTAAGATCCCCAGAGTCAAGCACAGAGGTGGAAACATCCCGCTTTGGGGATATTTCTCTGCTAAAGGTTTTGGATGGGTCTTCAAGCATGATGATGACCCAAAACATACCACCAAGGCAACAAAGGAGTGACTCAAGAAGAAGCACATTAAAGTCATGGAGTGGCTTAGCCAGTCTCCAGACCATAACCTCATTTTTTTTAAAAATGGAGGGAGCTAAAACTTCGAGTTGCCAATCGACAGGCAAGAAACCTTGAGCATTCAGAAAATATCTGTAAAGAAGAGGTTACCAAAATCCTTCCTGAGATGTGTACAAACCTGGTAACTCTGTGCTTGCCGACAAGGGTTTCTCCACCATGTTTTTCTTGGGGATCAAATACTTATTTACTCAATTTATAATTTAATAAAATGTATAGAATTTATTTATAAAACGTGTATTTTCTGGATTTTTATTGACATCCTATTTCTATCCTTATTCTTACAATAAACCCATCGTTGTAATTTCTTTGTAAGTGGGCAAAATTACAAACTCTGCAGGGGATCCAATAATTATTTTCCTCACTGTACACACCATTCAGCCGTAACATTAAACTCACTGACAAGTGTCATGATTAACACTGATTATCTCATTACAGTAGCACCTGGTCATGGGGTGGGATAAATGAGGCCGCAAGTGAACAGTCAGTGTCTTTGACAAAGACCAAGCTGTGATGTCTAGATGACCGTCGCCAAAACACCAGATCTTGTGGGATGGTCTCAGTGTGTGGTACCAAAAGTGGTCCATGGAAGCACAACCAGCTATCGCATCATGGGCAGCCAAGGGTCATTGATGCATGTGGGGAGTTAAGGCTAGTCTGTCCGGTCCGATACCACAGAAAAGCTTCTGTAGCGCAAACTGCTGTAAAAGTGAATTCTGGATCTGATTGTATGGAGTCGGAACACACAGTGTATATAAAGCTTATTGCACATGGTACTGCTTAACTGCAGCCTGATCAGAGTGCCCACGCTGACCCCATGTCCAACACTGAGAGCAGTTCACCAGGTATGTTTAATGTTATGGCTGATCAGTCTACAATATGTATAATATGTATATAAAATATCATTATGAATAATATATTATGCTAGCTAGTATGTTCTTACCATGTATGCACAATGTGACAGATGTAGCTAGCAAGCATTCTAGCTTGCTAACAATTAGCTATCTCCTGTAAACAAACTGAAAAACGAGTGTTGTCAATACACTGGATATTTTTTGCTTCTAAGCAAACATGCCAGGTTTTTTTGGTGCAGCTTTGGAATTCCATGCTTTTGCTAATGTAACTGATCAATCTGTTGTAATAAATCTGTAATGAATAAATTAATGAGACAATTTGATTCACAGGAATGAAACAATCTTTGTTTTAAAATCAAGATTGTAAAATCTAGTGGCCTCTTTTACCGTTACCACATTATCAACTCTTTTTTATTATTCAAAAATCATTAATTGTTCATAGACTCCACTCTGTATGGTGAGTCCAAATGAAACATGATTCAATCAACTCCATCATTGAAGCATAGAGGATGTATTGTTATAACAAAATGAAGAAATCTATGATGTCTTGCCACTAAGTTTTTTAATGCTTGTCACATTGACACATGTGGAACTTCTTAGAAATGTTTTCCCATCTTTTAAAATATTAATAAATCCCCCTGAGGTACTGCAGGCCACTTCATTAATACGAGCTAAAAAAAAAAAAAAAATCACTAGTACTCAAAGCAATTTTGTGAAACAGTGCTGTAGGAACTGATCCCATTTCAGTTCATGGTACACAATGTGTAAAATGCAATATTCATGTGAGGAGCTGTCAGGGAGACTAAACATGCATTTAAACATGCATACACTGACTCCTACATCTTCGGAACTGTTCTGCACAGCTGCATGGCTGATGAAGACGAACATTTCCCGACTCGAACAGTGAAAAGACGTGCATGTTGTATATGATGTAGTATCAGGTGCTTTAATATTTCTTTGATTTTTTTCCCCACTATCATGTTTTCTGGAAGCTTAGTTAACAGTGGGAACCTGATGCATGGACGGCTGCACAGAGAACAAATATAAATGTTTTTCTACAAATTTGACATGTTTCGGGATTTATTGTATCTGGATAGTTAATATTTACCAAGTATGTGTGTTTTTATTGGACACGATGTAATGATATTTAATAATAAACAAAAATGCACCATCACCAGTTATTAGCATATTAACAATGTTGATAATTAATACATATTTTGTCAGTCAGTTTTGACAAATTTGGATGAAAATGAAAGTTTTTATCACTGTGATAGTAACGTCATGTGAGGGGTGGGTGTTAAACAAATGTGACTCTCTTTAATTTGCCCTCTAGGTGTAAACTTGTTGCCAAAACTGTCATCTTCTTTTGCTTTTTTTTAATGTACAATTTTTCCAGCAACATAAAAATGAGACAGGATATATATATATATATTGCTTTATTTCCAATGTTATGATTTTAGTACAGGAATCTGCCCTGCATTGCTGTCGATGCTTCAAGTCTCTAATGTTTACACTAAATTATTTGAGTTTCAGGTGATACACAAAACTTATCCAACATGTTTGAGTTTATATTTTACAACAAAGAAAATCTAGACATCGTGAATGTATCTTTTTATAAATGTCTGACTATTTAACTGGATGTTAAATTCTCATGAACATGACACTTTTCCTGGAAAAGATCATGATTGAAGTGATATTTAAACCTTAGCCCCTAACCCTAACCCAACTGTAACCGCTAACCCTAACCCATCTCTACCCAACCCTAACCCATCTCCTAACCCTTCCCTAACCCCAAATCCTACATTAACCCTGACCTAACCCTAACCCTAACCTAACATTACACAATTAGATGTTGTGTAGTATGTAGCTAACCAGTGCTCTAGCCTGCTATAAACAGCATGCTAGGAAGACTATAAATGTCATTATTACGACAGCGCTGGGTCTAGGTATTAGCTAGTGATTAGCCACTAGAAAACGTAGGCTTGATGTCATTATGCAAACATTTCAATGTGACATTTGTAAGCTTCCTGCTTGCAGTCATTTTCACAACTATACAACTATTACAGCATGATACTTGAAGATATTTTCACAATACACCTCGTTTATTCCTTTCTCTCAGCAGTCGAGAAAAAAATAATCTGATTAAAATGTATTGCAGTATTGAGCAGCATTCTAGTAAGAACAAGCTGAAGTCTTCTCCATCATTCGGGAGAGAGCCTGTGTTCAAGTGCCATTGTTAATTCATTATAGTGTTTTGTTACATGGTTGTGTGTAAATAATGTGCTGTACTGTATATAAAATCATCAGGCTGATAAATAAACCAATTATACCGAAACAAATGGATGTTAAAATGTTGATTTGTTTTCTGGGAGAGAAATAAAAGGAAAAAGATCATCATCTAATCTCGTCCGGGTATTACACAGCAGATTTGGCGCTTGTCCCAGTATGAAGGAAAGGGATAAATGTGATGATTTATTTATTTTTCTTTAAAGAAGTGCTTATTAGAACAATTTCTCCCACAGTTCCCACAGTTGTTGGAGTAGATCATTTTAGTCATTAAAGATGTCATGAAAATTTTTGAGGAACATTTAAGGTCTGGGTACTGTTTGAAAAGTGCCATTTTTGGACAATTCTACTCTAATAATCTACTACTAATAAAAAATGGATAAAAAGACGTAAAACGCACGGCACATGGCATGACGGAACAGGATAAATCTGGACTCGTCAGACCACTTGACATTTTTCCAATGTTCCACAGTCCATTCCTTAAAGACCTTAGCAAATTTAAGTCTTTTTTTTCTGATCAGCTTCACTAATAAGTGGTTTTCTTAAGGCTACACAGACGTCCCAATCCCATGTGCATGTGGAAATGCTCCTACTTTTGATATTAAACACAGCCATGAGTTCTAATGTTCCTTTTTTTTAAATATTGTTTTTTTTTTCACTAAGCATTTAAGTGATCTCCTATCACACTTATTCAGGATATTTTTCTGTCCACTTTTCATCCTCAGTGATGATGGATCACCACTATCTTTCCAGGTCTTAATAATTCATTATACCAAATTAGTAGTTTCAGCAATCTCCTTAGTTGTTTTCTTTGCTTAATACAGGACAATAATTTGTCCTTTCTGAAACAGAGTAACATCTTTGCTATGACCACAGGATATGTCTTTTGACATGGGGTTGTTTAAGAAATGAGAGCTCACTGCATCAGTTAGGGTTACATCATTTGTTGCAGCTAAAACATGTTAATCACTGCAGTAAGTATCCAATGGAAGGCACTTAACTATTTGCGTAGTAAAATCCAGGTGGTGACTTTTTTTTGGCCGGGCCGTGTACTATATGCTTACATTAACTAGATATTTAAAATGCTTTAACACCAATCTAAATAACAAACATCTTTTTAAGACATACCTTTTGTGCATGGAAAATAATAAGCAATAACGGCAGAATTGTGCGGAAAAAACTGTTTCTCAGTCAAACATCCCAAGCATGCAACTGGTGCTTCCGCCAATATCCATGCTGTGTGCCTCAAGATCGCGCAAGAAGACCTCACAGTTTGAAAAAGCATACAGTATGTACAAAATTGTCCTATTATCATTTTTGTTTTCAATACGTCAGGCTTTCTGAGTGACTTACTGCAGAAGAGTTGACACTGCCTGTCTGGTCAAAAACAGTCAAAATCGTTACAAATTGTCTGGGGTTGCCTGAGAAAAGAAAGTCTGAATTATATGAAATAATGTCACAAATGTGAAAAAAGTAAGATTTATGAGAACAAAAGTCAGAACTGCGGGAAAAAGTTTCTGAGAATTCTGAGAAATTACACTTTTTTTTTTAGTAAAACCAGGCTTCCATTGTTTCATATAGTTGCCTAGCAACCATTTTCTCAAGACTTGTTATATTTTTGCCATGCCATTGACATTGACCTTACAATAAAATGCTAACAGTTGAAGCTGAAGCACATTAGCATCTCTAGCTTCTAAATGTGTTTCTTATCAAATTTTGCCCTGGTATGACGCTATGTCAGATTCCTCACTTCAGTGTGATTCAGCATGACGCACCCTCTCGGCCTTATCCTGGCTATGTTGTTGATGGAGAGCGGATGGAGGGAAATCTGGGGTAATACCTTTCTGACTTCAGATAACAGCCTCCTGAGAGAATTCCAATCACGGTGTGAGGAAGCAGAAGGCACGACGCTGTGGGAGAACTGCAATTACCTTCTGCCTTCACATCTGACGGAATCGACTCTTGAAGTCTGAGCACACTAACAAGAACACAAACACAATTTTGTCAAATTATGTTAGCGGAGTGTACCGAGTGTCTCACTGAGTGTCTCACCCTGCTACATGGATCAGGCATCCAGGGAATTTTCCTGAAGTTCAAATGAAACAAAATTAACATTTAAATGGAGCTAGAGTTCGATCAGAGGAAGCGTTGGGAAATAAAATATAGTCTAGAAACAAACAAACAACAGCAACGTAGTGCCCCTAAGAGATTGAACCAGAGAACTATAAAACGATAGAGAGAAAAAAATAAGCAAGCAAGAGCGAGAGATCTGAAAATCACTGGGGTAGAAAATATGAGGGAATGGCGAATGAAAGCAAGCAAATGAAACAAACATAAGGAAACGCAAACAGACAGTTTGCAGACCATGCAAGAGCTAGAAAGACAAATATTTCAATAAGAGAATAATTAAGCTGAGGGAACTAAAAACTATAAATAGATCTAGAAATGACTGATTTGGTGAGGTAAAAAGAAAAAAAAAAAACAGGACTGAAGCATGGGATATTGTGGGGAACAAACCAAGGAACTATGGTATATAGAAAGCTAAAAACAAAAATATATAGGACTTAAATTGTTTTAGAAGGGTTAATTTATTTTCCTGTCTCAAGCAAAGACAACAACTAAGGCGATAAAGCTGAAATGACTGGAACGGTGTTAAAAACTGTCCAACATTTTATTAAACCTGGGAAGTGCTGAACCCTCATTTAATGTGAGAATCACATCTTGAATAAGTGTCATCAGAGATCACTTAAATGCTTGGGGAAATTGCATCAAAAATACAAACAAACAAACAAACAAACAAACAAACAAACAAACAAATAAGATGACATGAAGTAAGAGCATTTCCTGTGTGATGAGAACTCACGGGACTGCGACTAAATAGCTGTGCATCCACCTGTTAGTGAGACTCATTAGGAAAAGTGCTTCACTTTACTAGGGAGCAAAAAGATTGCACTTTGGAGCAATGGAAAAAGGTCATGTGGTCTGATGAGTCCAGATTGAGCCTAGTCCACAGAAAAAAGAGAAGCGCATGAACTGATGCGCCCATCAAGCATAGTGTCCACTGTACGAGTTAAGTAACTGTAAGTGTTATGATCTGGGGTTGCCTCAGTTTGCAGTTATCACATCTGTGGAGTTTTTCCTCACTTTGTGCCATGGCCATATTCCAAAACTTAGATTATCAAACGAGGTGGACACCATGCTGCGCGTCATAATCAAAGCTAAAGGCGCTTGAATGAAATATTAGTGTGTGTGACCTTTTTTTTTTTTTGGCCAGGAAGTGTACTTTTCGGCCAGATATTAAAAGAGGAATGAAGATTTACTGAGACGTTATTTCACCATAGAGACTGTTCAGACCTGTGGAAGTGTACACATTACATGACCCTAAGTAAAGAGATAGTATTCTGTTCAGAGATACGGTCAATGTCAAGTTGAGTGGTTTCAGAGGAAACACTTCTGACTGCATCACTTGCAGCTCCTGCTGGGAACAGAAAGGATTTAATATTGTGCTCGATCATATGAGACGGATACTTATCTGAAGTGAGGGGAAAGGACCATATACCCGAAAACAATTTCAGGCTTGAATGCTTTATCACCTAGTTTAAATAAGAAAAGCTGCAAGCAGGGCATGGCACGGTGAGGAACAAGCTCTGTTTGTCTGAGACACAACCGGAGTCTGAACAGACAGACAAGCAGGAACCACTGAAAGTTTACGAACACAATGTGTTGATTAGTTTTCTGTAACAGCAGCTATGACTATAGTACAGGCTTATATTAATGCGCTCGTTCTAATTATCATCCATTATCGTGCCCATAGCAACAGCTTGTTCAGAGGGACGTGTACAGCAAATGCTCCACTTATAATAAACAGATTACAAAACATGTTCCGTAAAGTTTTCTGTCAGAGGATGTTCATGGAAGGAGGCTCCAGTGTTAGTGCTTTGTAAAGCTGTAACTTTTTGGTTTCCGTTAGCTGGACGGAGTTTACGATTGTTTGCAGTTTCTCGCAAACGTTATATAACAAGCTGTGTTTACGTTAGATAAATAATAATAATAATACCTACAATATATAAATAAATAATTTGGATATATATACTGGATATTGTTTCATATAGTCACGCCTCGAAGGGGTTGATTGGCCTTGCATGTTCTCCCTATGCTTGATGGGTTTTCTCCTGGTACTCGGGTTTCCTCTCACAGTCCAAAGACATACCGAATAGACTAATTGCCATTTTCAAATTGCCCACACTTTGTGAAAGAGTGTGAGCCGTTCTTGTGTGCTCTGTGACGGAATGGCACTGTACCGTGTCTGTCGAGTCCCCTAAGGGTAGGCTGTGAAAGTGTGTGAAAGGATGTGAAGTATATCTTATACAGTAAATAGAGAGGATAGGAACATAGAGATTCTTAAATATAAGTTGTTATAAGTCGTAAGCAAAAACAGTCATAATGATCATCATTGAGCATCATCCTACATTGTTCAATGTTCACCTATTAGGTGTAGTAAAAAAAAACAAACACTGGTTCGAACACCAAAAACAGAAAACCAAAACACCATTAAACTCGAGGTGTAAACTAGAGAATGAATCCTGTGAAACGAAATATTTACTCCAGGAGACAGAGTGTATGTCAGAGTTATGTCTCTGAAAGTGTCTGAATGCTATCCTTCACAGCAGGAGCTGTAATATTTACCCAACACAGTAATCACACACAGAGAGAGCGAGAAAGAGGAAGAGAGAGAGAGAGAGAGAGAGAGAAGAGAAAGAGAGAGAGAGGGAGAGAGAGAGAGAGAGAGAGAGAGAGAGAGAGAGGGAGAGAGAGAGAGAGAGGGAGAGAGAGAGAGAGAGAGAGAGAGAGAGGGAGGGAGAGAGAGAGAGAGAGAGAGAAAGAGGGAGAGAGAAAGAGGGAGAGAGAGAGAGAGATGAACAAATAGAGCCAGAACAGAACAAACAGAGTTGTCCATATTACATTTTATATCCTGTCCTTCACAGCCATCCTTCCAAACAGCCTAGTTCAGCCAATGCACATGAGAGAAAATGCTGCGTAATTGCGTTGGAGAGGAATCCGATGCGGGTTTGTTTAGTGTTAGGAGACTAAAACATGGTTGTGTTATTGACTGAAAGCAGCAGGGACACGAATCTATGCCTGAGTCAATATCAGGTATTAGACATGTTGAACAAACACAACTGCTCCTCCTACATGAGCATCTTTTAGTTTTTTTCACAAGTTTAACATAATGGAGTTTAACTTGAAAAAAAGATTTTTGTTTCATTTTAATCAAATCGGCTCGAAACGTTTTGCTCTTTGACTGGTTAAATTCAGTGTGAAGTATTAAAAGGACAGAATTACCTGCTTCCTTGACCTTTACATTCTCTGGTTTTAGTTTCCACGTTTTACTTCTATGTTGAAATAATGGCTATAAGACTCTAGATGTGGCAATGAGCACACTGATACAAGATGACGCACCTTCTACAGTAAGGTCAAGCAAGATCCTTCAAACAGCATCAGACTTATGAAACTCTGGGAGTCTCTGGGAGGTTTGCTTTGCCGCCTTATTTCATGTCATGTGTGAAAGAGACAGATAATATGCACTTACAGTTATATACACTTACTTACTAGAGGGCCTAGAGCCAGCGCATCTTACTATCTTCCACCATCACACTCAACCAAACAGAGGAAAACCCGGCATGTATTCAGCACCAAGGCCAGCTCCACTTCATGCACAGAAGGGTCGGGGCACCTCAACTCACTGTGTTTGAAAGCAGAACAGCACCTACAGTATCATCCTGGTGTCAAAAAATCACACAGAACCAATCAAAAGTTTGAACACCCTTCTAACTTTATGATCGTTCCGGATTTCTATTTCTTTCTACACTGAAAAACAATGCTGAAATGGTTTTGCAAATGCACTTGTCAATGTGTTTTGGCAGGAGCTGTTCCAGAACAGCGGACCTACGTGGCAAATGACTCTTGTTGTTGTTGTTGTTGTTACTTAATTGCCTAATAACATATGTGTTATTTCATAGTTTTGAAAAAGAAATAGTATTGTTCTAGAATGTTGTTAGTTTAAGAAGTGCAAGTGGTGCTGGTGAATGATAGTGTGTACAGTTCCCACAGACAGATGTGTCCCTTCCATGAGTTGTCATAAGTTATCCATCAATTTTCAAGGATCAGGTGTTCCATTTGCTGAATGTTCACAGGAATGACTGCAATGGGCGCTAAGCCACCTCGGCCGGGATCGTCATTCATGGACGAATGGCCTTCTTTAAAATGTTTGCATTGTTCAAATGTTTTATCGTGCTTGATTTTTTTGTAAATGTTAATTGCTTTTACTCCTTCATTCACCATAACGTTCATCACAAGTCCTGGGTTTGAACAGCCTGTATGCACAGTGCACATTTTCATTTTAGACAAACTGTTCTTCAACAATTCGTTCTCTTTTCACCAGACATAAAGTGATTACAATGGCGAAGAGAAATAACTCTCCCAATAAAAGGAAGGAGCAAGCAACCTTGGAAGAGCCACTTGATGTAGAAACAATTGTCTGAGTAAATTTATTCTACAATGCAGTAATAACCAACAGGAGAACAATAACAGACACGAACGCTAAAGAGAAATGATTCATCACCATACAGAATGGCCATGATCATGGAAAAACCATAGCTCAGGCTGTAACACTGAGCACATCTGGGGAAGGTTATTAATAATAATATTAATATTAATATTCATAACAACAACAACAACAACAATATATAATAATAATAACTGAAACATAAAGCATAGTAGTAAAAGTAAGGTGCATATTTGAGACTAGGCATTTAGTGGGGATAACGCACTGCGTTAAGTTAAACTGGTTATGCTAAATCACATAAAATCACACTGTGTATTGTTTATTAGTTAGAAAATGAAAGTAAAAAACAAAACAAAAAATAGAAAAAAAGAACGGTACTAATATGATGATGGTAATAATATATCTAACTCCTAACTAATGAACGGCAACATCACAAGCCCCAAAGGTCCCATACTTCACTATTTCCTTAACAAGGTAACATAATGTTAATGCCCCAGCAGAAATACTCCTCAGATAATGCATTTTTCATACTCATACTTCAAACTCCCACAGTGATGTTTCAGCATCAATGAAATGAGCTACTGCTGAGCCAGCCTGTAGCTACAAGCCAGCGGAGGGGCTCTTCTTATATGAGGTCACATTAGGGGGAAAATTCTATTGTGTTGTTTAGACAGCCAATACATAAAAATAACAATACATAAAAAAGGGCTCAAAGTAGGGAATTTTATTTATTTATTTATTTATTTTTAAGTTTTTTTGTTTGTACACACACTGAAGACCCATTTGAATATCTACAGTACATGTGGCTAAAGAGTACATTTTTCATAATAGGTGACCTTTAAATCACCATATCTAAAGTTCTGGTTAAAAAAGTTTTTAAAAAAATGCATCTCTCTCTCTCTGTCTCTCTCTCTCTCTGTGTATGTGTGTGTGTGATTTCTCTCCTTAATTACCCCCTCTTTGGCTTCTGTTCTTTTTGCAAAGGATTATAAATCTTCCTGAGCTGACCGTACTGTGCCATTGTGTGGGTTTGCTGTATAATTAAGGAGCTGTGCGGGGTCGGATTTTACATTCTGTGTGTGTAAGGATCATCAGGGATGAAAGACAACTGTGTGTGTTGTTTTTTTTTTTTTTTTTTTATCTCTTGCTTAGTGTTGAAGATCTATATTTGCCATCTGAGGTGTGGTGCCGGAATAATAGAAGATTGTTATGATGTTGATGGTATTGATTGTAGTGATGGTGGTGATGGTAGTGGTGGTGGTGATGGTAGTGATGGTCATGATAGCAGTGACAGTAGTGATAGTGATGATGGTAGTGATGGTGATGACTGTATTGATGGAAATGATGATGGTGATGATTGTAGTGATGGTGGTGAGGGTAGAGATAGTAGTTCTGGTAGTGAAAGTGATGATTGTAGTGATGGTGGTGATGATGTGATGGTAGTGATAGTAGTGTTAGTGGTGATGATCATAGTGATGGGTGATAGTGGTGATGGTAGTGATTCGTTTATGGTAGTGATGGTGGGGATATTAGTGATGGTGGTGATAGTGATGGTGGTGATGGTAGTGATGGTCATGATAGCAGTGACAGTAGTGATAGTGATGATGGTAGTGATGGTGAGGACTGTAGTGATGGTAATGATGGTACTGATGATTGTAATGCTAGTGGTGAGGGGAAAGATGTTAGTGATGGTGATGATTGTAGTGATGGTGGTGAGAGTAGAGATAGTAATGCTGGTAGTGATAGTGATGATTGTAGCAATAGTGGTGATGATGCGATGGTAGTGAAAATAGTGTAAGTGGTGATGATAGTAGTGATGGGTGATAGTGGTGATGGTAGTGATTTGTTTATGGTAATAATGGTGGGGATGTTAGCGAGAGATGGTGGTGATAGTAGTGATAGTGGTGATGGTGATGATGGTAGCGATGTTAGAAATCGTGGTGCTAGCAGTGATAGTGGTGATGGTGATGATGGTAGCGATGTTAGAAATCGTGGTGCTAGCAGTGATAGTGGTGATGGTGATGATGGTAGTGATGTTAGAAATCGTGATGGTGATGATTGTAGTGATGGTGGTGATGCTAGTGATGGTGGTGATGGGAGAGATAGTTGTGATGGTGATGATAATTATGGCAGCGAATGTGATGATAGTGATGGTGGTGATTTGGTGATGGTAGTGATGGCGGTGATGTTAGTGATGGTGGTGAATGTGTTGATGATAGTGATGGCGGTGAATGCGGTTGATGGTGGTGCGTGTGTGATGGATGTGAGGACAGAATATAGATGAAGGTTTATTACAGTTATAGGAAACGAATCAAAGTACTTGCAGGAAAGCTAACTAACGATACCAGGATAAACTAACTCCCCAACACTCTAACCTAATATGTAGGCTTTTACTGGTGCATTACATGCGGTAGTGAGGTGAAGCTAGCATACAAGTAAGAAACAAGAGCAACCGACAAGTGGAAAAAATAAGGGAAAAATAATGATAGCAATCTAGCAAGCAAGCAAACAGGAAGTGAGCCACCTGATCAGAGCAGGAACATGTGCTGAGGAAAGAGCAGAGAGCCGGAGAGCAGAGAAGAAAAGCTGCCTGAAATTGCATAGTAGAACAGAATGATTTCAAGTCTGTGTCGGTGATAATAAAAGAGCTGAAAAAGAACTTGTCTGGAACATTCAGTTTTTTTTTTTTCTGAAAATTACACCATGCAACCACAACATTGATCTGTAACATTGAGCAACTCCACGTTCAATTGGAGAACACAATTTTATATGTGTGCAGGCTGTGAAATTAAATAGCATACACACAAAACAGGGTATTGTACTGCTCTTACTTCTGCGTTGGCTCATGAGAGTGTTTAAAGAAAAATGCACAATAAAGAGAAATCTTTATACTATGCTGAAGCACATCAAACATCAGGTTTATATGAAATTTTTATTTTTTACAGCTGTATTCTTTTTATCTGTCAGAATTTGTGCTTCATGCTGCTGTCACAGGAGGACTCCCGATGCAGTCGTGATGGAGGAAACATCTCAACGTTCTCAATAATCAGGGTTCGCTTTTATCTCCTAAAAACAAGAAACCGGGGACCTTTTTCCTCACTTAAATATTAATTAGGAATCCAGTGGAGGCGAGGTGGAGATGCCGGAGCGAATAATATCCCAGAATGCAATGCAAGTCTGGAACTGCTGAGCCACAGCTCTCAAGATCAAAACTATAGTCATACATCCCTAGTATTTCTCGTATTGTTATATATAGTGTTGTGGCTGGTTAGAGATCTGTGAGTTGGTGAGCTGGATGGAATTGCCTGAGGTGTTGCTATGAGGCTAAAGATGGTAATGGAAGCTCATCACTCTGTCTCAGTGTCAGCATGTAGCTGAAGAGCATTGTGTGTAAAGAACGAAACCGGCAACCAGCAAGTTCTCGACAGCGACAAACTCCCAATTGTGTAGTGAATTAAATCTTGGCTGCTGTTGAAAAACACGTGGCGACGGACCTCATTTACAGTGATGTTTCATTTTCAGTGTTGCGGTTCACATGCGAGCAAATTCCTACTCTATTTTGTAAGAGAGCTCTTCTGCCATCTGGTGTCTGATTTCTTCACTGCATCCATCCCCCCCCCCAAATTTCAGCAAATATTTCAGGGGTTATTGTGCTCAGGTAGCAGGATTGAGAGAAAACTAGAATTTGTTTTGTTTTTATAACCTGTAATGTAGGATTTATTAAAAATTTATGGGAAAAGCGTTTTTTAATCATTATATTATAAGGTAAAGTGTCTTTATCATGAGGTGCGACAGACTGAGTCATGCACATGGAACGATTCTTTATGTGTATATAAATTCTTTATGAGTTTTATGTTTATTGTTTGTAATGATTCAAAAGGACATTAATACTTGTTGTTGAAATGCTAACGCTTCATCTTTATGTCTATTTCTAAGCTGTGTTCATTTTGACCTTGACACCTAACAGTATATCTACAGTATTATACGTATAAAACTGGTGACTGAGAGAGAAGAGATTTGTGATCTGTCATATAGAGTCAGGTTTGAGTCAGGTTTTTAGTTTTGTGCTATGGTCAATATAGGTTTAATAAATATTTCATCTTCTTGAGCTTTAAGAGAATTGAGAAAGTTTTAATCCTAAACATTTTTAAAACACTTTAATCACCACTATGCGAGCTGGTTACTCCAGTTGTGAATTTCTTTTCCTTCGCTATAAAACCACTATTCTCACAAAGTTATTTTTAGGGATAGCAGGGAATGTCTGCTGTCAAAATGAGGCTGGAGGTTAAAATTGGGATTTCGACTGAGTTTTCGGAGACGCTCCTTGTAAACAAATCCACACTGGCCATATCTCAGGAACACCGGCAGAGGAGGGTAGTGACGAGTTACATTTACTCCGTTACTTTTACTTAAGTAACGTTTTGAAAAAAAAATTACTTCTATGAGCAGTTTTACCGCGCCATACTTTTTACTTTTACCTGAGTAGATTTGTGAAGAAGAAACGCTACTCTTACTCTTCTACACTCGACTCAGTGGTAGACAGTGAAGCAAACATGTCACGGTTAGTTTAGCCGTTTTATTTAATGTTACAATCTTAACATATATAGTTAGCAAATAAACTAGAGAATAAAAATATATAATTTTCTTACATTTGTTCTGCTGGACACAGTTTATGGTTAAGTGAGACTGTTGTACATACTGTATGTTCTAATGTTATTTTCTGCTGAGTCATTTTCAGGGTGACTGAATATACAGAATATCTCACAATGGAAATAGTTACACTGTACAACCGTACATATGTTACCTACAGTAGGGATTTATTTCAAAAGCTTTATATTGTGGAAAAAGGGAGATTAGAGAATTTGTGTTTCTTATTCCTTAATTTGCTATTTTGTAAAGATATTTAGTTTTATTCATTTATTTTATTACATTTATTTTATTATTTGTAAATGTCACAATTTGTACATTATGTTATCATTTTGTTTGACTGCTTACATCACTCACTCACTCACTCACTCACTCACTCACTCACTCACTCACTCACTCATTCACTCACTCACTCACTAACTCACTCACTCATCTATACCACTCAATCCTGTATTCAGGGTCACGGGGGGCCTGGAGCCTATCCCAGAAGGCAGGGTACACCCTGGACAGGGTGCCAATCCATCGCAGGGCACACACACATACACACATTCACACACTATGGCCAATTTGGGAATGGGAATTAACCTAACCTACATGTCTTTGGACTGTGGTAGGAAACCGGAGTACGCGGAGGAAACACACCAAGCACGGGGAGAACATGGGATTGAGGGATGAGGGATTAGCTCTTTTCAGGATAAAGCTAGGTATATTTAATGAGTCACCAACATCCTGCATCAAACATGCAGTCATGTTCATAGATTAATAAAGTATCTATCTGTCTGTCTGTCGACAGCTCAGGAAGTAGCCGCTAATTAAGGCTTTTAATAATGTTAGTTTTATCAACATGTGCTGCATCAAAGGACTGCAATTATCATCTATTACAGTGATTACTACATATAGCCTAAGCTCTCATGAGTACTTAATTAAATGCAAATAGGCTTTTAAAGGCAGAGATGTAAAGTGTCCTCTAGGGAAAAAGTGCATAAACATTATGGAAATACAATGCAGCATTTTACTTGTTGCTGTGACTTTTGTATATGTTTTTGTATTTGCTGAACATTTCCATAATGTTTGTACTTTCACTTTTGTATGTGCTTTGTCCCTAGTGGTCTACCATAGAGATATCAAAAAAGAGTGTGAAACTATGAGTCAAAGGAAGATCATTTGAATTCCCTTGGATGGTCTGAATGATTTGGTGAGATAGACTCACCCTTTGAATTGAGTCATCATGTGAAACTCTGCAAGTTGGCGTTAAATTCATGTTGAGCATTCAGCTTTGTTTCAGCATTGAATAACATCTAAGACAATGGTACACTGCCATGCATCAAGGTCAGACATACAGCGGAATTTTATGTCTCATCTGAATCAGAGATAGTCACACATTAGCCTTTATGATACTGATTCAAGTTATTCTGGCAGGATGGAACTCAGCCGTGCTGTCAAATATAGGACCACCAGGACAGCCATCAGACACCAGACACCATATTCTGAACCGCAAAATATTAAATCTGACCAGAGGATTAGATGATCAGAAGTCAGGAGGCTGAGAGACAGGGTACTGCTAAGAGAGATGGTTTATTCTGTACACACAAAGATGACCTAAGTGCTTTATAGTCTAAACACGAGTGGAAAAATAACCAGTATTTATAGAAGTCTTGCGCTGAGGTGTCTGTAAGAAGAGACGTACCCAAGGGGCAACGGAAAAACAACGGAATGAATGGAATTTGTCGGAATTACACTAACATGGAACATTCTTAATAATTAACTCACATATTACAAAAATTCTAGGGACACACCGATTGTGAAATTCACAATTGATTCCAATACAGATATTTAAAATAATAATTTGTCCGATACCAATATTTTTTCCTTATTTAATTAAATTATTCCTTTTGTCCAGAGAATCAAAGAAATCTTTATAATAAAAATATAACAACTTTAAGCCTTTCAACCGCACTGTTTTTGAATACACACAAATTCAATCATTCAAATTTATAATCTTTAATATAAGTTTCTTTCACAAATTTGTTAACTATTTCACAAGCTTTCTGCCTCCTTTAAGGCTACATCCTCAATTCCTTACTTACATAACCCAACAAAAACTGTGGAAGTTAGCTTTACCCTTCCATATGTATAAACTAACCATTACTAAAAAGTACATTTTGCACAACTGGTCCCCTTTAAAATCCTTACCTAAAAGTATAGGCAGTTTAAGGAGTAATGTTGTCCTGTTGTGATATGAATGTATAAACAACCTTATAACCTTATCATGCCTTGGTTATGGATGTTTCTTACACACATCTGCAGCAGAGTCAAATCGGAGTCAGCAGAGTCTGTTATGCTGCTTTAAAAACCTCCCAATTATCTCCTGTGCAGATTGAAGTGGACACAATTTGTTAAAGGTCGTTATGAACTAAACTGATTATGCAGCAATAACAAAGAGTACATGTATTCTTATGTACTGTAGGCTTATGTAAATTAAAGATCAGCCTGACTGCCTCTATATCTGACTCTACCTCACAGGCAGTTTATTATAACATCCATAGATAAACTGTAGGTCTATACATAGGAAAAACAAAAACAGTTTTGAAGTTCTTCCAGTATAAACATTTGTACGAAACCACATAAAAGAAATAGATATAGGAAAGTCAGACATTGTAACAGACTGTATAAAGACCCCGAAACAAGACATAGGGGTGCAATCATCTGACAACACAAATTATGTGGATTCAATGAGCCAATATTACAGTACTAATTTTTTATCTATTTAAGGATGTTGGATTATTACAAATCCCTCTCAGTTGTGTACATCCTTACCACTCACTTTAAAGTGAATATAATCTGTGATAATAGTCATAATACAAAATAACAGCTAAGTATGCTGCTTATTCCAGTATATAAGAATGAAAAATAATTGATAGACCTTCCAATAGATGCTATTGCAATCCATTGGCAATAGCATCCATATCGCCAACTATTGTTACAGTACTATCAATACACACTTGAAATCTGTCTCTTTTACCTGTTGCTTGATTTGTCGTTGCTAATCACAATTATTTCCTGTCTGTCAGGAAGCCTATGTCGTCCCTGTATCTCCATCCAACCCCCAATTAGGAGTCAGGCATTAGGAACACTACTGATATTCAGGCATTAGGAACAACTGATATTCTTTACCCACCAACATGGTGACCCAGGAGATGTGACATCATGTGCAGAATCTCTGTAGGATAAACCCCTGTAGGTTGGTCAAGCAGAAACATTTTGACCTGTGCTGAATGAATGTTATAGTTTTGATGAACAAAGGCGGGGGATTAGGGCAGCTTTGATGAAACAAACCTAGAAATAACAATAAAAAGTTATTAAGAGAAAGAACATGACCAATCTATGATACTTTAGTCCAACTAGGGACCATTGGAGCCAATGGTGACTGTTGTATTTATTCAAATTTTTACAATCGTGGTATGACCTCCGGTCAACATGCACGTGTGCATTCACACACTATGGGAAATCCAGGACCGCTAATTAGCCTAATATGTATGTTTTTGGACTGTGGGAGCAAACCGGAGTTCCCAGACGAAACCCATCAAAGTACAGGAAGAACATACAAACTCCATGCACATAGACCCTGAGAGGGGAATCCTTGCGGTTCAATGGGACAGCGCTAACCACTAAGCCACTGTGCCACCTTGATTCAATATACTGCTCATAAATTAAGTGAATTCTTAGTCCCAGTTTGAGCTGAACACCCTTTGTACAGGGACTAAGTCTTCCTTTATTCTTTTTTAGTATTTGAGCAGCACAGTAAACCTTGGATTACGAGCATAATTCATTCTGGAAGTGTGCTTGTACTGTATATCAAAACACTCGTACATCAAAGTGAATTTCCCCTTAAGAAACAATGGAAACTCTGAAGATTTGTTCCACAACCCAAAAATATTCATATAAAAATAATTCATACAAACTATAAAGTAAAAATTAAGAATCCCAACAGAGCAGTGTTTCCTTTAGTGCGTGCACGTGTGTGTGAAACTGAAGTAAGACGAGAGGAGGGAGGGGGCTACTGTGTAGAACGATTCCCTCCCTCCTTTTGTCTTACACAGTAGCCACAGTAGTAGGGCCTACTGTGTGGGACGACTTTCACACACACACAAACACACACACACACACACACACACACACACACACACACACACACACACACACACACACACAGACACACTAACAGAAATATTAACAGAAACATTATCATCTATCTATCATACCATCTACCTATCATCTGGAGATCGCTGGTTCGATCCCTGAGAGCTGATTGGCCTGAGAGCTTTCTCAGCGGGATGGGATGGGAGGCACTTTAATTATGTGGGATGCTCCCACATTAATTACAGCTCTACGGCCAGTCAGGGGTGTCTGTGAGCTCACACAAGCGGTAAGTCCAGGTAGCACTGTCCTCATGTACTGTCCAGGTAGCGTTACGCTGCCCCTAACAGTGTGTGAGTGAGCAGTTTGAAAGGTGCAGTCAGTTATGTCACGTGGTTCGGAGGAAACCTGATTAAGTGGTAGTAGTAGGCTTAATCTGGAGCCCCTAGTGATGGGGAGGAATTGGCTACGACTAAATTAGGGAAAAAATTGTGAGAAAAGCCAAGAAAAATATAATTAAAAAAATATACAACACATTTTGCTCGCAGACCAAGTTACTCGCAATCAAAGGTTCCACTGTATATTTATATATGGTGAATTTATATTCACCAGTACAACTATTGTACTGTACTACACTCTGATCCAGCAGGTGGCAGTAATGCATCTAAATCTAATTGCCACCCGCCAAGAAAGTGAAGTTTCAGTAGTAGTGATGAGAGTCATTTCATTTGAATCTGTTCAGCTAGAAGAGTTGACTCTTTCGGCTCCATAACGTCTCTTCCTTTAGTACTACTTCTGTCTTTTATAATTCAGCAACATTTAGCAATGGTTTGACCTGTGATTAGGATATGTGACATACATCATTTCATATTAATCACCATAAATGGAAAGGGAAAAAAATGGCTCTCATCGTTTACGGAAAAGAGCCGAATCATAGAGCCGAATCATAGAGCCGACTCGTTCGCGAGCGACTCATTATTATTCTGTGGTTCCCCCCGGACCTGTACCTGCTTACCTCACCTCACTGTGCTGTTTCTCAAATTTCAAGGTAAGTTCATACTTCCTGTCAAAATTTCTAATGCGTGCTGGTTGCTGTCAATAACTTCACGACATTTAATCAGTTTTTTTTTCGTGATTTTGACCACAAATAAATGTTTTGTAGATGTTTTCATTTCACGCGCCACTTAAGATAGTGGCCGCAGTTTGTCACGTGACCAGATTATAACGGCTTTTCAATGTATCTAATAATAATTTTAAAAAACTTTGTGTGTTTGTGATTAAATAGTGGTCAGAAGACCTGAAGACAACTGAAGTGCTCCTCGTTTTGTCGCCCACAGGTGTGTATTTTATCCTGTTTATCTCTGTTTTATTTTTTCTTTACACCTGCTTGACCTTTGCACTTCCACATCACGTGACTCTGATTTAACTTTTTGTATATAGTTTTAATGGTTACATTTGTTTGAAGAGGATATTAGGTTTTTCTAAAAAAATAAAAAAAAGCTTTACTTGTGTTCAGCATTGACGTTACATTATTATCTATATAAATAAAAGAATAATTTTGTCTTTTCATTGGCCAAAACTTGCTCTTTCAATTATATGTTTGTTTTATACATCAGTGAAAACCTGGCTGGACAACATTTAATGAAAATTTTATGTATCTGCCTGAAATTTAAGCTGGACCATAAGTGAAATGTTGAGTAAAAGCAATGTTATGGACAGTTATATGCCAGATTTAATAATCTATCTTAAAATAAGCTACTTGCTCAATGCAAATAAACACCTACACTAATATATATTAATTAGAAAAACTAAACTTAATATTTGTTCTGGGATTATATAATAACAGCACTATTAAGTATAAATTAATCTTAACGTGCTCGAGTCATTTTAAGACAAAACTAATCTTTATCCGATCTGCTTTTTCACTCTCTGATTTTATCTGTGATTCATTCTCTCACTGTGTTCTGCAGGATCAAATAAGTACCCATTTTCATCTGCGTCGGTACGCCCGAGTAACGCCTGCTACACGAGCCCCGGTGTGTGTGCCATGGCTTGGCCTGGAAACAACTTTATCCCACGGCACACTGGGCCAGATGGAGAAATAACGAAGCTATTAAACAAGCTAAAAAACCTTAGAGATGAACATGTAAGAAATACTTATGAAGCACAACAAGATTGGTTCTCATCTCTGTTCTCATCAAGTGAGAGCACAATTTTGATAAGTCTTGGGATTGTGTTAGTAGCAGCGATGTTGATAGCTGTGTCCTGCTGCTTAGCATGTTGGATCCAACGCATGAAGCCTACTCTGCCTGGCCAGGCTGCACAAGCAACTCTACAGAATGCGGATGAGAAAAATGTGGTCAGGATGTATAAAACAACGAGCCTGCCAGAGGTGCAGGTAAAGGGTCCTGCTTCATCAAGGTGCTGATGAGCGATGGATTGCTAAGATGACTTCCAGATTCTGTTTTCTGATTCTTTTGATTGAGAACTGTTACATGTTCATGGCCATGCGAAAGCCAACATGTTATGCTGGCCAGTCTGTGTTCTCATTTGTTCAGGTTGAGATTGTAATATAGAATAGTAAAGTCAGACTTAATGTACACACTATATATCAGCCCTGTTCACTGAAAAAGAGTCAAAGTGGTTACTTTGAGGTTTGGGAACGATTTGTCGGTCACGTATATGGAAGGAGATGAGAAAAAAGTTACCAGAGTGATAAAAGATTGTACTGTATATTGATGAAGGTACAATAGATGGGGAATTGTTCTAAAAATCTTATAAAAAAAAAAAACTTAAATACGACACTTATTTCATATAACCCTAGTTATGTTGTGCACCTTTTGTTTTGTAGCTCTTGTATTTAGCTTTGATTTCAATAAATCTGTATTCTCATTATCCAGTGTGGTTGATTCATTTGAGCTCACATATCATTTATATCACTAAATATTTAATTTCTTTAATTTTGTTTCTTAATGAACAGCCGATGAAGAGAAACCAAAATGTTTTCCTTTTCCTATTCCTGACTGAAGGGGTTAAAATCATGAGTCATCAAGACTACTTGATAGTTTTAGTTTAATCATAAAATACTTGATAATTTAGTTTAATCATTCATGTTTTTTCAAAATTGTTGAAAATAATAATTAAATGTGTCATTTTTGAGGAACATTCAGCAACTCTAGGAACATCCAGCTCTGTAAACACTGTAGATTCAGCCTGTATGTGTCCTCTCTCCTTGTTATTAGGAAGTTGGTCAATTTTTCTTTTCTTATTGTCTTGTAATTGTATTGTGTGCCATTATCCCTCTATGCTGTTGTGCTACATGAGGAATTAATAACTGTGTGTGTGTAGTTATGTATTCAGTAACCCATAAGAACCCACAACCCCTGTAAATGTTCCAGAAAGTTCCTCTCAGAAATTCTATAAACACCAGTGTGGTGTTTGTCATGAAATTTCGTCGCTACTAAATATTTCACAGTCAACTGTTTGTTATAACACCACTATGGGTTTTTTTTTTGCGGGGGGGTGGATTTCCCCCCAAATTTTCTCCCTAACTTAGTCGTGTCCAATTCCTCCCCATCACTAGGGTGTTCCCAAATTAAGGTACTACTACTACTCAGTCTGTGCCAGCCGACCGCATCTTTTCGCACTGCTCGCTCACGCACCACTGGGGGCAGCGTAACACACTCGGAGGACAGCGCTATCCGCTCCTTCTGCTTGTATGAGCTCACAGACGCCCCTGATTGGCCGTGATTAATTAGCCATGGCTCGACCAGTCAGCTCTCTCTAGACCTCTGGCTGCGAGAGGTTAAATGAATTTACGATCTCCGGATGATAGGGCGAGCACTTTACCACTGCGCCACTCTGAGGCACGGTATAACAAAGTTGAAGCAATTGGGAATGACAGCAACTCAGCCACAAAGTGGTACGCCATGTAAAATCACAGAGCGGGGTCAGCGGATGCTGAGCTGCATAGTGCACAGAAGTCACCTACAGTCAATTGCTACAGACCTCCAAACTTCATGTGGCCTTCAGATTAGCTCAAGAACAGTGCAGAGAGCTGCATGGAATGGGTTTCCATAGCTAAGCAGCTTCATCCAAGCCTTACATCACCAAGTGCAGTGCAAAGCATCAGATGGAGTGGTGTAAAGCACGCTGCCCCTATTCTAGAGCAGTGAAGACGTGTTCTCTAGGGGTGAAAAATCATGCTTCTCTGTCTGGCAATCCAACGGACGAGTATGGGTTTGGCAGTTGCCAGGGGAATTGTGCTTGTCTGACAGCATTGTGTCATGTGTAATGTTTGGTGGAGGAGGGATTAGGATGTGGGGTTGTTTTCCAGGAGTTGGGTTCGGTCCTTTAGTTCAAGTGAAAGGAATTCATTATACTTTATATATTATTTAGCATACCAAGATATTTTGGGCAATTTCATGCTCCCAACTTTGTAGGAAGAGTTTGGGGATGGACCCTTCCTGTTCCAATATCTTTACACACAGTGCACAAAGCAAGGTTCAAAAGTCATGGGTGAGCGAGTTTGATGAGTCCTGACCTCAACCCGACAGAACACATTTGGGAAAGAAGAGTTTAAGCTGTTTTTGCTGCTTAGGTTGGGCCAACATCATATTTAACCCTATGGATTAGAAATTGGATGCTACTGAAGTTCATATGCATGTGAAGGCAGGCGACGAAATCTTCTGCCAGAATAGTGTATGCTATGTAGGGCTTTTAACTTTAAAATTACCATAGAAAATGCCATGTGACGTCTCTTAAAATGTGGTCTGTTTGGTCTGTGTTGCACCCTATAATGTCCCTTTCATTACACTAACAACCTGGATGCTTTGTAATTGTAACTGCCAAACCGCTTTCATTTATATTTGCCTATGAAATACATTTGTTTATCCCGTGTACTTCACATTAAATGACTAGAACCATTAATAAAAATGTTAGAATGTATACATAGGTGCATATTTAGAAAATGTACTTTCTTTAGTTCTACACTTTAATATTTATTCATTAATGAAAGTTATATTTTGCCTTTTAAATGTTAAATGTTTAAATAATTTGATATACAATAATTTTACTCACACTCCTTTATTCTCTCTTATTTTATTCCCTTTATTTTTAAATTGTTCAGTTACACATTGTCCCATTCTTTTCCGTTCCTTCTCCTTTTTATTATTATTATTATTATTATTATTATTATTATTATTATTATCAATATTTTTTTTTTACTTTTTGTGCTTTTTTTAAATCTATACACATTTATGTGTATAAAAATGTCCTTTTTTTAGCTACAACATTTTATTTACTTATTTATTTTAAATATATTTTTAATTATTCAATATGGAGTATTTTTATTCTGTTTGATTCATATTTTTACTTGTGGTTAATTATACTGCTTGTCTTTTTATCTTTTTTTAATCTCTACTTGTCATAATTATAAAGCATGTCATCAGTGGCGGTTCTACACTGATTTACTCCCTGTGCGAGACCGCCTCTGGCGCCCCCCCCTTCCCCTCCGCCGCACACAATAAAAAGAAATTAGACAAAATCATAATATTGCAGAAAATATTTTGTTTTATTGCACAAATCACTCAATAATCACAAAACAATATCACAAAAAAATCTTGGAACTTAAATAAATTTACTGTCTTTTACATATTACTTTTATTAAGAATAAAATACTGATAAAATATAGTTAAATATTGTGTAAATAAATAAATAATCTAAAAAGCACACCAAACTTCAGAAAAATATAATTATAACACTGAAACAAACAAACAAAAAAAACACAGAAACTAAAATCTGACATTTCTGGCCTTCCTTGATGCGAAATCATCATTAATGTCATCGTACAAGACCTGCTCCCTTATTGAGTGATCGATACTGATGATAGCGAGGCCAGTGAGCCGTTCTTGAGACATGGTTGATCTCAGATATGACTTGATCAAGTTCCTCTGTGCTTGAGCTACAGTCACTGGCAGAGTAAGTGCGATCCTGAGAGCAGTCCAAAAGTTGGGGTAGATCTCCGATGGATCCTTTTCATGAATAAAAGTGATGAGCTCAAGGAGCGTCATGGTTTTTGATGGCAGGGGAGGGAAGTTCTTGAATTCCTGCACAAGCTCTCTACTGTCCAAATCAGAAATCAGAGTGGCCTCCACAGTGCAGTGTGGTGCCTAGTGTATTGCATTGCTCTGCCAGCTCCTCATCTGCAAGACTAGGCCAGCAAGACGGCTACCAAACCTGACGTTATAACACTAATCATCATTAGAACTTTATTGACATGATACAGTAATCATACAGAGGGAACGTTGTTGCATACCTTAATCTTTTGCTCGTTTCTCTCTCCCCCCCCCCCATTATTGCCATTTTTATTAGCCATTTCACATAATTTTGAAAAAACAAAATTAAATAAATTATAGCTCTGTGCCGCCCCCCTGGAGTCGTGAAAAAATGTCGCCCACTGCATGTCGTTAATTGAGAAACTGATTAATAAAGAATACACACACACACACACACACACACACACACACACACACACACACACACACACACTTACTCCGTAAATAAAGTTTAACATTTGAGTTGAACTGTGTCCTTTCTACACAATATGATCAAAAGTAGCTGAGAAAAAAAGAAGAAGAACAAAACAGCAATAAAAATTCCTTCCTAATGCCAAGGCACAGAGACCCGCAGATCACGTTTCTTCGAAAGCCGACTGTGTTTACCGCGCTGCAAGCGGGGAGCAATGTCATTGGTTGCTGACCTGTCAATCACGCTCGGACACACCGGCTGTTAAACACGCCCCCCCACCCGAAAAGTCTAACCTGGAGCGCGCGCCCACGCTCGCTTTTCGAATCGAGAACGCGCACAGGGTTGGTGTATGTCCGTGTGAAGATGGGAGCTGTGTCTCGGTTTCTGTCTCTGTCTCCGCTTGTCCTCTGCTTCTGGCTCGTTTTCCCGCTCTGTGAGACTCAGAAATCTAAAGACAGAAAGACTGTGGGTGAGAGGGACACCGAATTCGTGGACAAGGTGAGAAACAAACAAACAAACAAACAAACAAAAACTTCTTTAGCATTCACTCTGTCTCTCCTAAAACTCCAGGCATGCATTTGCTTTCTAACAGAAGCAAAGTGTTTTTTATTATTTTTATTTGTTTGTTATTTACATAATCAGACCTTTCTAACTGTTCTAACAGTCTTTTATTCACTCCAATCTAAAAATCTAATTCCTTCTCACTTATTGTCTTAGATGGGAATTAAGTCAAACTCTACCCTGATGCACATTCCATCTGTCCAGACCGAGATGTCTGTGGTGTGTTTAGTGAGTCTGATGCTAATGTGTGGGTCGGTGTCATATTTACATTATTTCTATAAAGTTTGTTTGTGTGCCTCTGTGATGTCACAGAGGGATGTTGTTGTTATTGATAGTGCTGTTGAATAGAAGGGGGAAATATTTTGTACAGTATAAAGAGAGGGAGAGAAGACAAAGAGGAGCTCTCTCTCATTCAGGGGAGGAGCAAGGAGAATTTGGAGAGGTTGAGCACACTGTGAGAAGTCTTTTAGAAAATGGAGAAAGAGGACAAGGAGGAAAATGTTTTAATAGGAAGATTTAAATTGAAAGGAAGTTACGGGAGATCAGGACCAGAAGGTGGCGGTAAAGCAACTTACCGGATACCAAAACAAGAAGATTGAGCAAATTATATTTTGTTGCAAAAAATTTCTTCTTTTGAGTTAAATTTTTTTTTTAAATAAACATTGAAATTATTGACACACTCTCCATAGATTCCTGAGTATGCATATAATATCGGTAATAAATTCAGGTCCATATCTCAATGCGATTAATTGTGCGGCACTAAATGGGAATGTTGGAGTGAATCCCAGGCTCCAATCCCACAATGCAATGCACTGACGGCAGTGTTTGGGTAAAAATCGATGTTTTGGAAGCTGATCTGAGTGTACAGATGTGAAGGTGCGTGATCTAGGACTAAAGCTCCGCCGCATCGCTGCCTTTTCATACAGGTGAAGCTGCACCGCTATCAGAATGTACGTGAATGGCATTGTCAGTAATTCAGGAAACAGTTAAGTGTCCCTGAAAGTGGTTTATATTAAGGTTATACAAAATTTTCCTCATTCAATTCTTTAGAATGTTTATATAATAACACCAAAAACACCACTTGTTCAAATGTGGCAGTGGGCGTGGCCTGATATTCTACAGTTCTACTGACCATTGTGTTGGGATGTGATCACACATTCTCCTGAGGTTTTAAAAAGATCCAGAGCCTCAGAGAGCAGAGAGGAAAGTCATGCCGCGCTTTCAGGCGTCTCTGCTGTGGAGAGAACAGTACGTCTTTTAAGGAGGCTCGTGTGAAGAAGGAGAGATTTGCATTCAAACTTCCTGACCCTCTGACCCCCCCCACCTCTAAAACACACACAGCACACACGCACAAGCTGCACAGAAGCTAATGCTCGGGATTATTGGATACATGAGGTGAATAAATGGTCTGTGTGAACTCGCTGCTATAATCAGACACACACTTCTATTTGGGGGGGGGGGGGGGTTGAGTTTTTAGACTTGGGGTTCATTATTGACCCTAGATGCTCCATAATACACATAATGCAGTTTGATATTTGCAGATAGGATGTTTTGGGAACAGGGGTGTGTGATCATATACCTATCAGTGCATGCCAGCATTGCTGTGGCTTTGGTTTTATCTAAATTCTCCTGTCATGAGTATGTACTCCGTGCTTGACCTTTGACCTGTGGAAATTTTCAGCCCCCAGAATGCAGCGTGAGAAAACTGCCCTGTCTCTCTGCGTGCAGCTCACATTGGCACTCGGGATCGAGTCATTTCCATTTAGCACCATCAGCACTTTTTCTTTTTGGGCTTTGAAGAATTTGCTTCTTCAGCTCCTCGGAGACGTACAAACACACCCTGGAGTGTGTGGGCTCGGCGGGGTTAGGAGTGTGAGTGTGAGTGTGTGTGAGTGTGTGTGTGTGTGAGTGTGAGTGTGAGTGTGAGTGTGTGAGTGTGAGTGTGTGTGTGTGTGAGTGTGTGAGTGTGTGTGTGTGTGTGTGTGTGTGAGTGTGTGAGTGTGTGTGTGTGTGAGTGTGTGTGTGTGTGAGTGTGTGAGTGTGTGAGTGTGTGTGTGTGTGAGTGTGTGAGTGTGTGAGTGTGTGAGTGTGTGAGTGTGTGAGTGTGTGAGTGTGTGAGTGTGTGAGTGTGTGAGTGTGAGAGTGTGAGTGTGTGTGAGTGTGTGAGTGTGTGAGTGTGTGAGTGTGTGTGTGTGAGTATGTGTGTAATGCGATTTTGTGTCGTGCTGCCCAACAAGGTTTGGTTTCCATTAGCTAATATCCCACAGGAACTCAGGGTGTGTTTGAGAGAAGTGTGTGGCCGGCACCGGTGTGTGTTTGTGTGTGTTCTATTGTATGAAGATGTAAAATAAGTAATTATATACAGTTATTTTCATTTTGTGTTTCAGTGTCATACAGTATATTTACTTTTCATTTATTTTACTTTTGTTTTTTCACATTTTCTACGCATTCTTCTCTCTAGTTTATTCAGTTCAGCTTCGTCACGGGTCTTAAATCTTACTAAATTTTCTTGTTTTCCTTTTCTCTCTCTCTCTTTCTCTCTCTACGCTCTGCAGTACAGCGTGTGTGCTCAGGGGCCTCCTGGAGTGCAGGGCAGAGATGGTAATCCGGGTGTGAACGGCATTCCCGGGACCCCGGGCATCCCTGGCCGTGATGGGCTGAAGGGGGAGAAGGGCGAGTGTGTGACGGAGAGATTCGAGGAGTCGTGGAAGCCGAACTACAAGCAGTGTGCGTGGAGCGCGCTGAACTACGGCATCGACCTCGGCAAGATCGCTGTAACGTCTCACCTGCTCCTACTACAGCACTCTCATTCGACACTTACAGCTCTTACACAATAATGAACTAAAACTTCCACTCATTCACTAATTAATAACTACTGTAAATGCAATTCGCAAATTTATAGCTAATTTTTTACATTTTTGAATTTTCCTAATTTTCTGGTCTTTTTTTTTTCTTTTAAAAAGACATTTTATTTTCCCACTTTTCCTGTCCTTTACAAAACACTGTTCATTTGTAGCATAATTAATAGAATTTATAGAATTGATATTATTACGTTGCAGTGTAGTGTAGTTGTGGTTTTATTCCACTTTTTTTTTTCTAATTTGTAAAAAAAAATTTTTTTTATTTCTTTATTTTTATTAGTATTATTTCTTTGATTGTTAAAAAGCTTTCTCAGCCAATCAGAACAGACATTTTAGGACTTTTTTAGGATGTCAATAAACAAGTGTTGTAGTTGTTGGTGAGTGTGTGTGTGTTTTTTTTTTAAGTTTGGGCGGTGTGTGTGTGTGTGTGTGTGTCCTCTGTCCCCTGCAGGACTGCACGTTCACTAAGCTGCGTCCGGACAGCGCCCTGCGCGTGCTGTTCAGCGGCTCGCTCCGGCTGAAGTGTAAGACGGCCTGCTGCAGCCGCTGGTACTTCACCTTTAACGGTGCCGAGTGCACGGGGCCCTTACCCATCGAGTCCATTATCTACCTGGACCAGGGCAGTCCGGAGTTCAACTCCACCATCAACATGCACCGCACGTCCACAGGTAGAAGCGGCTACGGGGGTGTATTTACTTATGGCATTTCTGTGTATCTGTACGGACAGGGTGGATCTGCATGGTTCACCTGCAGCATGTGTAAATAATCAGTACTGAAGTTTAATCCTGTTTATTGTATGTATGTGTTGTGCAGTGGAGGGTCTGTGTGAAGGCGTCGGCGCTGGTCTGGTGGACGTAGCGATTTGGGTCGGGACCTGCTCCGATTACCCGCGCGGAGACGCCTCCACGGGCTGGAACTCCGTATCCAGGATGATCATCGAAGAGCTTCCTAAATAACTCTCTTTCTCTCTCACTTCTCATCCCAGAAACACACAGTTAGCAAACTCCCAAACTCCCAAGTGTATTCCTCTCCACTGGCTAGTGTTCAACAAGATCTATAGTTCTGGATCGAGCTGTGGGGAAGCACCGCCAGGCACAATATATAAAAATAATAATTAAAACAAATTGTCTTATTGTCCAGAATGAGTTATAATCAGGAAAATATGTTCAACCTTAAAATGCTTAAACCTTTAAGAGCAGGGTGTGTCTCTGTTATACTGGTGGGCGTGTCTTGAGTGGGAAGACACGCCCACTGGACATTTCTGCATAGGATCCAACTTCTTTGTCCTACTTGAAGACTTCCAGATGTGAACTCGAATCCTTCCCACCTCCCCCCTCCACACACACACACACACACACACACACACACACACACACACACACACACACACCCTGCCAGTGTTTAAAGCATGATTAATTTCCACTGTGTCTGGCATGTATGTTAAATAAGTTAGCTTATATTTTCAGTGAAATAAATGAGATCATTTTTTAATATACGTGTGTGTGTGTGTGTGTGTCTGCGTGCACTTTGTACTCAGTCGGCGACCGCATTGTGAAACATGGACCAGACAGACACAAATGTGTGTGTGTGAATGAGTAATGCTAGGAACGTCTGACCCTGTGTGTGTGTGTGAGAGAGAGAATGAGTAATGCTGGGAACGTCTGACCCAGTGTGTGTTAAAGAGGGAGAGTGATGCTGGGAATGTCTGACCCTGTGTGTGTGTGCGCGTGTGCATGCTTATACAAACGCTTTGCTCAGCCACAGACACACACACGCATGCGCTGAGATGGACTGCAGCTCCTATTACTAGTATTGGTGTACAGCTGCAGTATTAAACTCAGTGCAGCTGCTGAGCTCACAGACATGACGTGTGATTGGTCAGAATTAGAGCACTCGCTCTAATGAACTAATATACATTATCGTTTCCATAGCAACTGCTCATCCTCAAGGACGTGTGCAGTGAAGTAGCGTGAACATGCGATCGGTTTCTGTTTTGTTTTCTGATATTTTCTGTGAGGAGATATGCGCTTGTGTATGATGTACAGAAGGAGTCTCCAGTGTCAGTGCTTTGTTAACATGGCATAACAAGCTGCAGGGTTTTTGTCTCATTAACCTGAAGAGAGAGACTAAAGCGGGACTGGTGAGGAGACGTGTGTGTACAGTATAGCTGCTGTAATGTACAGTAAGTGACAACAGGAACTCTGATGTTTCACAGAATGAATGAAAGCTTTATGTACACTATTTATCTTCACTCCGGTTATATTAAAACTTCTGTTGGCCGCACTCAGCACTTTCCGTTCAAGGCTGGTGTGTCTCCAAGGGCCGCTGTGCAGTTCGTTTGTAACAGTGGTGCGAGCAAAAATGGATGCCACACAAAAATACAGCGGCTGCAGTGATTGAGGTTTTTTTGTGGTCTGAGGGTGCACCCAGTGCCGAAACAACCCATAGAAGAGCATAAACAGAAGTGTCTGGATATCTGCATTTGGACCATTTGTGAAGAGAAAACTCTTTGAATCCTTACCGCTGACGAAACATGGATTCATCACTAAGAGCCTGAGAGAAAACGGCGGAGTATGGAACGGAGACATGCTCAAAAGTCAAACATTAGCTGGAAAATGCATCAATGATAGAGTTTTCTTGGACCAGTATTGGACCATTATCAGGAAAAAGGTTGAACATTAAACAGCATTCAACATTCAATATTATAGTGAGGCACTTAATGAAGAGCTGAAGTCTGAACTTCGGATTAAACACAGAGGATTGCTATCCAAGAGCGTCATGATCTTGCATGACGATGTACTACACACTTCAAAAACACTGCAAAAACTTTTTTTTTTTTTTTTTTGTTAAAGCATCCTCCCTATAGCCCTGATCTCGCTCCATCAGCCTCTCACCTCTTTGGTCCCCTGAAGCAGCCCTATGAGCATGAAGATTTAGTTCTGATGTAAGAAGTGAAGTGAGGACAACAGTGTGTCTTTTTTTAAATGAGGGAATACGAAAGCTTGTCTATATACAGCCAGAATGCGGATCATTTTTTATATTATCTATTATATACAGTACAGACCAAAAGTTTGGACACACCTTCTCATTCAAAGACTTTTCTTTATTGTGTTCTTTATTGTTTCTTTAGCCCAAACGCGTCTCTTCTGCTTGTTGCCTGTCCTTAGCAGTGGTTTCCTAGCAGATATTCTACCATGAAGGCCTGATTCACACAGTCTCCTCTTAACAGTTGTTCTAGAGACGTGTCTGCTGCTAGAACTCTGTGTGCCATTGACCTGCTCTCTGATCTGAGCTGCTGTTAACCTGCGATTTCTGAGGCTGGTGACTCGGATGAACTTATCCTCCGCAGCAGAGGCGACTCTTGGTCTTCCTTTCCTGGGCCGGTCTGCATGTGAGCCAGTTTCTTTGAAGCGCTTGATGGTTTTTGTGACTGCACTTGGGGACACTTTCAAAGTTTTCCCAATTTTTCGGACTGACTGACCTTCATTTCTTAAAGTAATGATGGCCGCTCGTTTTTTCTTCACTTAGCTGCTTTTCTCTTGCCATAATTCTTTCATTCATAATTCTTTGAATGAGAAGGTGTGTCCAAACGTTTGGTCTGTACTGTATATAATACATAATATTAATGAATAAAATGTAGCCTAGTATGTGTTTCCCAGTGAATAAAACTCCCGTTTGTGTAAGAGGAATAAACCACTCAGACATTCTCTTGGTAAAAAAATGATCAACTTCAGGGTGTAAACTGTGACTGCTTCATCACAGCACACCAGTGTGTAGTGTTTTACTATAACACCAACACACGCTGTGTTTATTATGTATGTATGATGAATGGTTTTGTTGTGTGTGTGTGTGTGATGTTAAAGCTATAGAAAGATTCTATGGGAGTCTGTGATGGCCTGAGTCACAGTGGTCACCTTGTGGCCTGAGTGTGTGTAAGAGAGAGAGACCTTGCGCTGACTTTCTTTCTCCCATTTGTTGTTCTAGCATGTCGGTTTGGAATACACGACCTTGTTTTGACCTTGAAGAGACATTTGGCTGCTCCCCCATGGCCATGACCTTGTTTTTTTTTTTTTCTTTTTTTTTTCTTCCATTGGTCACTGAGAAAGTTAATTATAGGAGCAGTTATGATCATGTCAGTGTCAGGTCTTCATGTGTGTGTGTTCAGGTTAAGCTCTTTTCCTACTTTCTCTGAAGAAGACATTAAACATCATCAAGACAGGATCTTGAACAAGGTATAATGATGGAGTAAAGAAGGCAAGAATACAGAGGAAAGATAAAGAATCGTTGTTAAACATGACGACACAATGTGTATCTATTGACCTTGTGTTTTTTTGGCTCATCTCTAGTTTAGGTTTAAAAATCCTGAACTAGCTGTGATTCACTATCCAATAATTAAACAGAACAGAACTTTTTCACTCCATCACAGCTTTTAGTCGACTCCATCTTCTGCTCTGAAGCTCAGCTGTAAACGTGGAGGATGAAGAATGAGGTGGAGTTACAGAAAGGAATGTTTAAATGATCCTAATTACCCTTTCTGCTTCTCTCTCTCTCGCTTTCTCTCTCATTTTTGTGATATTTTTAGATGAGCACAACTCCAGTTTTTTTTTGGCCCAAACCAAAGTTAAGCTTGTAAACACACTTCATGAGCTGTCACTGTGCTTTTCATGTTTCATCAGGTGTTAAAGATGATCACCATTATGTCAAACTGTGCAGTAACGACAACTCCATAGTCAGGGGCTCAAGGTTGTGCGGAAGTTAGCATCCCCTTAGGATAAAGTGAGGAAAGTTCATTTTATCAGCAGCAACAAGGGATTGAGATGTGCGTTTGTGTCTTATTAATGTTTAATTGTGATAGCAGAATGGATAAACACGATGAGATTATTTATTCAAATGCTGACACGGAGAATAAGGAGAAGCAAAGATTTGAATGAAAGAGGAAATAAATGTCCAAGTTAAACTTGGTTTTGAAATTGTAAAATGTTTGAGTGAAAGAGAGCAAATAAATACTAATACAGAATGAATAATTGTTAGCATCATTTGAGATATGATGCAATATAAATGATAAATATAACACTAAAATATTGATTCTTTTTTTAAATGAAATGAGAAAATAATTAAAGTTAATGACATCAAATTCTCTCCATCTTTTATTTCAGCTTCTCTTCAAGCACATGTCTGCCTTCTTACTCCATGAGCAATCAACATGCAAAACAAACAAACAAACAAACAAACAAACAAACAAACAAACAAACAAACAAACAGTAAACTTGCCCTGATCCTCCCTGTTCTATAGACAGTACAGTATAATAAATGCACTATGTAGTTGATAAAACATCAGATTGTACATCCTGTATATTCTGCTGTGTGCCCAGTAGAGGTCGCTGCAGCACCATGTTCACTGTCCAAAACATGATTATTTTAAAGATGCTGCATTTGTTTACTAGTCTTCTAAGACTTAATATACACTACATTTATTTACAGCATGCCAAAGGTTAACTCTTTTTAATTATTAAATATTACTCATGGTTAATTCTATGCGTATTTAAGATCGAGTATTAGTACTACAACATATTTTTGGAAATTAATGTTTAATGTTCATATATATATGTACATATATACATTATATATATATATATATATATATTTTTTTTTTTACATTTTTTTATATGATATATGAATATAGAACTGTTAGTGAACACGAGGTTTTAATGTATTTGTTTGTAGTTATTTGCTCATATTTACTCATTACATTCATGTATAGTAATAAAGCATAGAGGTTGCAGGGAGCATTGAATTGGACCATCACAAAGTTTCTTCTAGTTTTGAATAATGATAATTAGTGATAAATTAAAGACATTTTCTGACCCTCTAAGGTTTAGGTGGACAAAGCAGTATAGACGATGAGTGAGAATGAGTGAGTGTTCTTTGCACATATTAATTAAGGAATAAACATTTTATATTTATTGCTTTAAGTCTGCAGTTAGGTCAGGTGTTATGCGTTAAAATGCTCCCCTGCCACGGATTGCCCCCCCTACATAATCTCTATTGAATATTATATTAGAACGCAAATTCATAGGTTTATGATTTACAAATTACAAATTACACGAAACGAATTTGATTATGCAATGTAAAAAAATACATGTTGTATAGGAATTTTTCTTTGTATATATATATATATATATATATATATAAAACATGTATTTTTATATTGCTTATTTTATAATACAAATTTCATTTACATTTCATTTTCATTTACATAAATTACATTTCGTGTAATTTTTCATCATAATTATTTATTTAGTGTAAACGTTTTTGTGTTACACACCAAATTCATGCAAAATAAATGTGCCACAAAATAAACATTATATGAGAATTAGTATTAATGAGCTTGATGGCTGTCACGTGCCTAGGGTTAATTATAATAACAATATCATATTTGCTAATAATAAACCTATGAATTTATGTTCTAATATAATATTTGATAGAGATTATGTAGGGGGGGGCAATCCGTCGCAGGGGGGCATTTTAGCGCATAACACCTCAGAGTGACTGAGAATTTATTGCGGACTTATGTTGTATAATTAGTGTTAAATCCTCACGACAGGTATATTTCATCTCTTATATATTTAAGAGGGACTGCAACCCTACTGATGCTCCCTACTTAGGCGCCCTATAAGGTGTAATGACAGACTGGTGAGTTTTTATCACCCTGTGTGCTAGCGTGCTGTATGTTCACTAGGAAGCGCACGCGATCCACGGACAGGCTTCATCCCGCGTTTTGTCCCCGCAGGCCTCCCATAACAAACCTGCCGCACGGGAAGCGGGTGACGTCAGAACGCCTGGCCCCGCCCACCCGCTTTATTCAGCTTCATTTTATTCCATTTCCTCTTTTTGCATACGGTTTCTTTCACCGCATTTAGGAAATCTGGGGGAGAAAACAGACAGCACCCCCGAGGAGAGGAGAGGAGAGGAGAGGAGCGCGGTGCAGGTTAGGACGGGGGGCAGAAAAGAAAGAGGGAAGGAGGAAGGAAAACAGGGAGGAGGGCGCAAAAAATAAATAATAAAGGAAATCAAAAAGGCCGCACGATTTATAGATTTTTATATGTTTTTGTTTTGATTTTCTGTGGATGAAGGTGAGACGGGGGTTTGCACAGGACAGCTGCAGAAATGGGTTAGACTGGGATTAATCATGATGTGGAGCTAAAACATTTAAACAAGGTAAGAGGTTGATTTGTGTTTGTATTGATGACCGTGTTGTTACTCACCACATGCATGCGTACACACACACACACACACACTTAAAAGGCAATGCAGTGTAGGTGTGACAATGTTGCCATAATGTTGCTACATTCAGCGCGTGAAGATAAATGTGCACGTGAGGATGATAATGATGATGATGATGATGATGTCCATGTGCTGCACTGCATTTCCCTGCAGAGCCTCAGGCTTTCATCACACACACACACACACACACACACACACACACACACACACACACACACACACCTCTCTAAAGGAATGATGATGTTCTATCTGTGTCTCTGACATGTCTGACATGTTCCATTGCCGTGTGTGTGTGTGTGTGTGTGTGTGTGTGAAAGATGTCAGCTCCAGAGATGCCGGATCTGAGCCACCTGACCGAGGAGGAGAGGAAGATCATCCTCTCGGTCATGGATCGGCAGAAGAAAGAAGACGAGAAGGAGCAGTCCATGTTGAAGTGAGCAAGACGATCGATCATGTGTGTGTGTGTGTGTGTGTGTGTGTGTGTGTTGTCTCTTTAAAACGTTATTTTTAGAGCTGGGAAATCCAACACCGCAGCTTGCCGGTGCTGAGAGGGGAAATGTAGCTCGGTGTAAACATGCAGAGCACATGCACACCGCATCTCTCTCTGGCTCTTCGCTTTCTCATGGATGCATCTCTTGCATGCAGGTTATCGCGTGCTGTCAGTCTGGAGCTGGTTGCACGGCTGGTTAGAGCAGGTCTGAGGGCTGAGGGTTTGATCTTTGCTCACTTCGCCTCTGAGCGCCATCTTTTCTTTCATCTTTCTCATCACTTCATTCAGTCATTTATTACACGCATCTGCGGCCTGAATTCCTGGTTTTAGTGGTCTATGTGCCGGCGTGGCTCTTCCTTACAGTATGTGTGTGTGTGTGTGTGTGTGTGTGGTTTTCATTTTCAGCACCACGGCGCTGTCCGCTCAGAATGGGCTCTGTCCCAAACAGCTTCCTATTGCATGTTTTAGGGCACTATGTAGAGTGTAGAGGAACATCAGAACATATGAACCGTGGTGCATTTCTATAGACAGCATGGAGCTGAGTCACCAGTGACGGAATGTAGAAAATAAGGAGGATCGTCACGGATTTGGGAGAAATCATAGCTATCAATCAATCAATCAATCAATCAATAAATAAATAGAGCATGCTTGAAAATGTGTAATATAGTCGCCGACTAAAAACGAAACATTTGTAGCATTTCTCAAGTTATTTTGAAGGTGGATTGTACAGTAGTGATTTGTTGTGCTTCTCACATGCCTGTCCAAAACGGACCGTAAAGCATCCCCTTGTTTAGTGTTGACATGGGCCGCTTCATGTTCCACTACTCGAGCAGCCAAAGAATCCACTAAACCCCACCCTGAGCACAAAATTACCAAATAGTACGCTTTAAAAGACACTAAATCCCACCCTGCAGACTGTTGTTGTTTATTCTTTCGGCTGCTTCCGTTGAGGGGTCGCCACAGACGACCATCCGGGTTTTGGGTGGATCTTGAAGCCGGGCATTTCACATGGCAGACAAAAACCTGCGCACTAAACTACTAAACTAAACTACCACTGGTAGATATAATAGATAAAAAAAAAATCCCACCATGTGCACTGAAGTACTAAATAGTATGCGCAGGTAGATATTAAATCCACAACTAAATCCCACCCTGTGCACTAAACTACTGAATAGAACGCTCTAATAGACGCTAAGTCCATGGCTAAATCCCACCGCTGCACTAAACTACTGAAGAGTATGCTCTAATGGATATTAAATCCATGGCTAAATCCCACCCTGCGCAATAAACTACTAAATAGTGCGCTCTAATAAACACTAAATCCATCGTAAATCGCACCGTGTGCACTAATCTACTTAATAGTATGCTTTAATAGATCCTAAATCCACAGCCAAATCCCACCTTACACACTAAACTACTGAATAGTTCACTTTAATAGATGCTAAATCTGCAACTCAATCCGTCCCAGCACAATAAACTGCTAAATAGTATTTGACACTAAATCAATATGTAAACCACACCATGCGAACTAAACTACTAAATAGTACGCTCTAATAGATACTAAATCTGCAACTAAATCACACCATGTGCACTAAACTACTGATCAGTGCGCTCTTATAGATACTAACTCCAAGGTAAATCCCACCCTGTCCACTAAACTACTAAATAGTATGCTCTAACAGATAGAGCCGCAACTAAATATCAACTCGCGCACTAAACTACTGAATGATACACGCTAATAGATACTAAATCCAGGTCTAAATCCATCCCTGCACACTGAACTAATAAATAAGTTTGTGCTGGTTCAGCATGAGTTTGGCACAATTGATAGTGGAGTTGTAGGTGATTACAAAAGGTTTACCAAAAGGTTTTTTTTTTTTTTATTACAGAAGAGCCTAATAATCTCTCTGCAGAAGGGGACCCCTTAGTCCTTAGCCGCTCAGACAGTTCCTCAACCTCAGCTACATCACTTTAGTTCAGGTTCAGCTAGGGGGCAATCAACTAGGTTTGGGTTAGCAATCAACTAGAGAGCTATGTTTTGTGAGTCTAGCTCTAATTTAAACACCATGACCCTGCCCAGGCAGATACTAAAGATGAATGAATGAATGAATTCTGTATAGTAAAAACATCACACAGTTGTAGATCCTTATGCTAATAAATGTCATCATTTTCTGTTCTGGGCCCTATTTTTTTTATACACCTCTATACAATTTTTATAGAAATAATGGCCAAAATAGTGTCCACGTACATTTTGAAAACCAAGCTTTTGACCTTCTGGACCTTCATTTAGTTTACACCTGTTAGCAAGAAGACACTGTAGATAGTGAATCCCCGTAAGCCCTTTAATTCCTTTCCGTGATGTTATTTTCCACGTTCACACTTGCACCGAGTGAAACCGAAACAACGTCTTGATGCTAACCTCGTTAAAGACAGAGACACAAAGCTGCGGCAGCAGCTCCTGGACACAACCCAGCGTTTCTGTCACAACATACCTGGCAGTCACTCAGTCTAGCCTGAGACCACGCACACACTCACACAATCACACACCTTCACACTCTCGCACGCACATCACAGGCCGTTTGGAACAGAAACAGGAGGTTCAACAGGTTCACGGGTCCAGAGTACACGAGAGTGTGTGTGCGAGAGCCAGAGCTGCTGCCATTAACAATGAGGAGAAAAGAAAAAGAGTCAAATCTATTCCTGCAAGTGATCAATCCTGAAGCATTTTCACTTCACCATTCACAACTTTCCATGTTTGAAATTTGAAAGCATTTACGGTCTTTACACACAAAAAGTAATTAATGAGACATAAGCTAATGTTCTACTGCCAACTAGGTTACAGTCTAGAAAAGTTTGTAGTAAAGGAGGATGTTGTGCAAAGCATTCTGGGAAACAAGCTCACACAGCATCCGACCTTTATTATTGTGATTATTATTACTGAGTGATAAGCTGCGCTTTTCCCGGGAGATTCCGTCGCTCCTCTTGATCCATGCGGTTGAATGGACTGCGCCGCGGACGGCATTTTGTTGAGGCCTAATTATTCCTCTCAGATCCTATTAGCCTGATGGAATTAGCCGAGCGCTAATCTGCAGCGTGAGATCAGAAGATCTGATGGTGCTGAAAGCTTGGCTGTCGTGGCGTATCCCTGCTGTTTGGTAATGACGCTTGTTCTGAGATAGATTTTTACATTTGGGGTTCTCGGTGTCAGATTATTCCGACATTCTTAAGTCCAGATTTATTGAGAAAGAAAGAGAGATCGGGAGCGAGGCCTGTTTATGACTTGACTTTTTATTAAGCAGTTCTCAGGTGTGCGATACTTCAGTGTACATTAGAAATATCAGGATGCGCGTCTCTCATCCCTCACCTCATGTGGGCGTGGCCTGTCCAGTACTGCTACAAAACAAAATCTACTCACATTTTATATTTATGTTTGGTTTACTTCTACGTCCTCTAATTTTAATTAATTAATTAATTAATTTGAGCTTTGTCCTCAGATTAGCCTGGTGTAGCGAGCTAGCTTGCTAGAACTAGACACATTAGAGTCAGCAACGATCCCAGCTACATCCTTCCAGGCTGTATTTTTCCGAAGAATTAAGTTCTACGTGAATGTATGTATGTATTTATTATGGAGGCATAAAAGCGATTGATATTTACAGAAGACTTCCAGCACAGTGCGGTGATGATGAACATTTGAACGGTGCAGCCGAGGTGGCTCGGAGCCCACAGCAGTTGTTTCTGTGAACATTCTGTGAGTGGAACGCCTGATCCTTGAAAATCGACGGATAACTTGTTGCCAACTTGCAACAGAGACGCATACAGTATGTCTGTGGGAAGTCTACACACAATCATTCAGCAGCACAATTTGCACATTACAGGAACTCAGCTGCGAGTTATTTCGACATCCCCCATACAGTCCTGATCACATGTCTGATCAGAAAGTACTGTAGGCAGTCGGACTATGGCTCTGGTGTACTGAGAAAACTTTCTACCTTGATGGTATTCAAGCACTAGTGAAACTCTGGGATAAGTGTATTAGTGTAGCAGGAGATTATATAGAGGAATCATTTAGTTTTTTTTTTTTCAGAACATCCCTCTTTGACTTGAAAGCCTGTTGTAATATCAGCATGATCAACAGCTCAGTCATGTTTTTTATCATTTAATTTTATTTATGATTTCTGGTTTGTGCTGGTTTATATGTTTTTTTCCCTAAGTTCTCATGACCTTTATGTTTCTTTTTTCATAATTGTGTGTAATTTATTATTATTATTATTATTATTATTATTATTTGCTGTATTTTCATTCTCTCCATCATTTTGTTGTTTTTGTTTGTGCATGCTGAGCTCTATAAAAAATATCTTTCTAGGATGTCTCCCATCAAAGGGCCAATGTTGCAGCTTTCTCAGTAAGTACACAAAACCCTCAGTACTCTTAGTGCTCAGACACGCCCTCCTTTTTCCATAGTGTGTGTTTATGTGCATGTGTGTGTGTGTGTGTGTGTGTGTGTGTGTGTGTTAGCAGAATGAAGAATTAAGTGTGTTTTATGCTTAGGAGACTATGGTTAGATACTTCAGCCAAGTTGGACAAAAAAAAAAAAAAAAAAAAAAAACCTCCCTTTCTCATAAACAGTGCACTCTGTAATACTGCACATGTGGACCGGATTCACTAGTAAATTACAATCAACTTTTTTTTTTTTACTTTATTGTGAGAATCTACTCATGATATTGACTTTGAGATTAAAATTATGATGCTTTGTATTCTTATTCCAATTCTCACTCTTATCATTTCATTTCTTTTTTCAGATAGATTGGAAATCTGCTGTGATTGTTTTTTTCTTATTCTTACTTTTATTCCACATTCGCAATTATAATATAAATTAATATATGAATATTTTATTATTTCATTTCCCTTTTTAAAATTTTTTTTTAAAACAATTTCATTAGTTTCACGATACTTCTGCTCTCACTGTAATTCTGATTTCTTCAATTATCATTTTTATTTAGAGTCTTTCGTTTCAATTTAGACAAAATTTTATTTTAAATATAATTCAGATTTCCAGTTCTCAGTCTCTTTAAAGTTCAGAAATATTTAAATGTAATCTATCTAATCGGGATTATAATCCTGACTAGAATTGAATTATAACTTTTCTGCTTTTAAAACATGTTCTTATTATAGTTCTACTGTAACTGTAATGTTACATAATATTCTGATTGTAATTCTGAATGATTCTAATTCAATTATGATTCTAGTTACAGTTTGAATTCTAAATCTGAATCTATTGTCAATTCTGATTTACGAGTTTGGTTGTATTTTTTAAATGTGATTTTCTAGTTTAATTCTGATTCTAATTAGATTTTTATTTTGATTCTACTTCTGATTTTATTCGAATTTAATTTTAAATACATCATTATATAATTCTGATTTAATTTTAACTTCGATAAAAGTCGATTTTCACTTCTAATTTGAATTCTGGTTGAATTCTGATTGGGATCGGATTCTGATTGGGATGTTTGGCTTGCCTCTCTCCTCTCTCCTCGGGGCAGGAGGCTGCATCAGCAGTTTGAGATGTATAAGGATCAGGTGAAGAAGCTCGGCGACGAGGCTCAGAAGAATCCGGAGCAGAAGAGCGACTCTCCGATCTGCGGAATTTGCCACAAAACCAAATTTGCCGACGGCTGCGGCCACGTCTGTTCTTATTGCCAAACCAAGTTCTGCGCTCGCTGCGGGGGCCGAGTGTCTCTGCGCTCCAACAAGGTAACGAAGCCACCTCAGTGTTCATGTTTGTGTCCAGCTGTTAATGCAGACTGGGTTTGGGTTTGTGTGAGTAATCTCCGCCCTGAAGCTCATAACGGACTCTGTGGAGTCTGAAGAAAAACATTATGGAGCTGTGACTGGTCTGAATCTCTGTGCTGTGCTTTTGTTTATTACTAAATAAATCTTCCTTTATATGAGAAACAACCTATATTGCTTACAAACCCTACAGCAAGTGTGAAACATTGCCATAGACTATGCAAATTTATTTGTAAAAAGGATGCGATCACAAAAGCTCTGTTTTGTTTCAAAATTGTTTGTCTTTTCTATACCTGCATAATCAGTTACTGTTCATCCTTTTCTTCTCAGCTCTGCCCTAGTCACGTGTCTGAGTACTTAGGTATTTTAATAGGCCCTAATCACATGACTAAGTACTTACATATTATAATGGGCCTCGGCACATGCCTAAGTGTCTAAATATTCTAATAGGCTCTAGTCACATGACTAAGAACCTAAATCTTATAATAGGCCCTAGTCATGTGACTAAATACTGACATATGATAATGGCCATAGTCATGTGACTAAGTAAACCGTTCTGAAACATTAATGAAAAAATGGGGGATTTGGCATTATACAAAATTGTTTATCTAAATAAATATTTCATTCATTGTTTAAACATTCATCCTTATTAATTGTGATTGAGGTAATATATAAACCGAATGCGTCCTTAAATCTGTTCCTTGGATTTTAGGCAAGGATTTTATTTGCAAATGTTGTTTAATTAATTACTACAAACTACATTCAAAGATCATTAGGGTTATTTTCTAGTTGTATTTATTTCTAATGTGTGTTTAGGAGAGGTGCTGTATTTATTATGTAGACTTGTACATAAGAAGCCTCGATGTGTCCTCGCTTTAGAACCCTCCTCTTTCCTATCTCCTTGATTCCTCCTCCATTTCATGATTTGTTCATTCCTTGGAAACTCTGGACTTGTGATCGATTTCCGGTGTTACAGCCCAAAGGGTCTAGGATCAAGAAATGAAGGAATGGAGTTTTGAGAAACACTTTAGAGTGTTCCTGCACACGTTTTCCACTAGGGGGCAGAATTTCCCTCTCTTTTTCTCACTGGCTCCTCTGAGGCAGTTACACGAAGTGATGTACACGGGATGTCTATGAAATTCTTACTAATAAAGAAAAATAGTCAGTAAGAGGAGAATTTACGGTATACCAGTACTCTCATAAAAGAAAAAAAAAATAGAAATAAGCAAAAAAAAAAAAAAAACACCATCCTAAAACATCCGTCACTCACTCATAGGGCTGCAACAACTAATCGATAAAATCGATAATTATCGATAATGAAATTTCGTTGTCAACGAATGCCGCTATCGATTAGTTGGACTGCTCACGTTACTGAGGACCCGACCACAAGATGCACAGATACACAAAGATACACACAGATATTTAGAGGAGTTTTACTGTTCAAAAACAAACTTTGTCTTTAAATTAAGGTTTAAAATGTCAATTAAAGATCATTAAACTCTATATGTGGCTTTTGCATTTTTAAAGTTTAGTTTTATACATAACTAATACCCTGATTTATAGTTTTATATAGTTATAAGCAAAACATCAAATTAAAGAAGCGCTTAAGAAGAAGAAGAAAAAAAAATCATCGCCCAACTAATCGATAATCAAAATAATCGTTAGTTGCAGCCCTACTCACTCATTGTCTATAGCGCTTTATCCTGTATTCAGGGTCGCAGGGGGCCTGGAGCCTATCCCAGGAGACTTAGGGCAGGATACACCCTGGACAGGGTGGCAATCCATCGCAGGGCACACACACAATATGGACAGCTTGGGAACGCCAGTTAGCCTAATACTGCACAAATGCATATGTATTTTATTGGGATAGACCAACTGGAAGAAAAAGTGGAAGAAAATTTTTAAATGGTTTTTCTTTCTTTCTTTCTTTCTTTCTTTTTCTTTTTTCTTTTTTTTTTTTTTTACAAATAAAATTCTGAAAAGTGTGGCAAGCGTTTGTATTCAGCCCCCTTTATTCTGTTAAATAAAATTCTGGAGATGTTTAAAGTAGGATTAGGTTATAAAAAAGTTTTTATAGAAAACATTTTGGGGAGCACTGTTCAATCCATCACCCCGTAAAACTGAAGGAGCTGGGAGATCCACAGCTCAGGTGAAAGAATCTATTATTATTCGCCACAAATCTGGCCTTTATGAAAGAGTGGCAAGCAGAAAGCCTTTGTTGAAAGAAAGTCATAGGAAGTCCCATTTCCTGCTTGCGACAAGCCATGTGGGGGGCACAGCAAACATGTGGAAAAAGGTGCTCTGGTCAGATGAGACCAAAACTGAACTAAATGCAAAACACTATGTGTGGTGGCAAACTAACACCGTGCATGGTGGTGGCAGCATCATGTTGAGAGGATGCTTTAGTTCAGCAGGGACAGGGAAGCTGGTCAGAGTTGTTGGGAAGATGAACACAAATGCACGCCACATTTTTAGACATTAATTAGTAAAAAAAAAATATATATATATATATATTATTTCCCTTCCTCTGAACAATTATGTGCTACGTTGTGTTGGTCTATCACATAAAATCCCATTAAAATACATTTACGTTTGTGTGTGACAAAATGTGGAAAGTTCAAGGGGTATGAATACTTTTTCAAGGCACTGCACATAATTGGGTTATGGATGAATCTTTGAAGGTACTCAATAAAGGTCTAGAAAGTGTCAACAATACAATCTATTACCTTTCATCTGGTCCTGAGGGTGTCTATTTGTCCAAAGACGCTTGTCTAGCATATGAATTATAAATGATAGGAAGGACATTCTTTTGAGTTTAATGACTAATGACTAAGTCTGTGCTTAAAAAGCATTTTTCTATGATGGAGATCACGTTCAGGGCATTAGGATGAAGAAATGAACGAGGTCAAATGTAATGTTAGTGGCATCATGAGACTGAACGAGAGAGTATCTACAAAAAAAAAAAAAACAATACAAAAAATCCACAGCAGGGTAAAAAAGGCAGCTTCCTGAAGTCACACTCATTAACACACCCTGATTCAGAGCGATTTTAGCAGCGTTCCATGCTAACGTTCCTCTCAGTCAGGTGTTAATCAGTGATAAATTGCTTATTCAGCCTGCTGAATATTGCAGTGTGTGCACAATGCATCACATTTAGGTAGATCATCATTCACACACACACACACACACACACACACACACACACACACACACACACACACACACACACACACACACACAGCAAGGCTGTAAATAACCACTAACACAGTTTCTGAGGTGCTAGAGACAGAAAGTTACAGTTCAGCAAATAAGCAGTTTAACAATGGTTTGTTTTCTCTGTATTCTAGATGAACACAGTTACATCAGTACACATGATCAAGCAACATGTGCACATGTCCTGCCCCATGCTAAATACTTATGAAAGTTACATTTAGGGTTCGGGTAGGGTGTGTGTCTGTGTGTTTTTTTTTTTTTTTTGTGTGTGTGTGAAGGGGCTTACGGTTATGGTAGAGGACAGACTTAGTATGGGGAGGGGTTAGGATGGTGTGAGGTTAGTATAGGGGTTGATTTAGGATTGGGTCGGGTTAGCATGGGGTGTAGGGTGTTGGGTTTAAGGGTTGGGTGGCGTTAGTATTGGAGTGGCGTTAGGGAGGGAGGGGTTAGTACAGGGGTGGAGTTAGTGTGGTTTGGGATTAGTATAGGGATTGAGATTGGGTGGGTTGGGATTAGAATGGGGCGGGGTTAGTATAGGGGTGGAGTTAAGGTCTATTTTTTAATTCATATTTTTTAATCAGTAAAGTTTGAATTGAATTTCATTTAATTTGATTAGTATTTGTAATGTACTCAGATTGAACAGTATTAATATGATAGCACATAAGCCTACAGATCAGTGAGTGTAATGTGATCGTAAGGGTTTAAAATTGCTAGGTTTGATTATAGAACTTGGTGAGTTTTCCCACCATTTTGTTGTCGGATACAGACGTTTGGGTGGACAAATGTGTTCAAGGTGTCATAACATGCTGAGTTCAAAACCTCCCACGCACACACACACATACACACACATACACGCGCGCACACACACACACACACACACACACACACACACACACACACACACACACACACACACACACACACACACACGCACCTGTATTCTGATATAAAATCACAGATTTTCAGCCCCAGATGGAAGCGCTTGTCGGAGTCGTGTGTTGGTGGTGTGGAGGTGAGCGACCTGATCAGGTTGCAGTAAAGTGCCGGGTGACCAGATTCTTTTACATTCCAGACTATATGACGTCAAGGTGCTCTTACCCTGGCCTGGTCCTTGCACACATTCACACGCAACACAAACTATAATTGACATGTGCTCCCTTCATACACACTTAGACACATTTGTGTATTTGCTTAAACAAAGAGGCGAGCAGACACCAAGTTCATTTAAACAGCAAAATGCATTTTCTAAAACTAACTAAACAATGAGTTTTGGATTTGATTCAAACCTATAAGTGCTACCAAAAATAATTTCACACGTTCCTACCTTATTAGATCTTTGCGGCGTTGTGCTCGGTGTCTGATGGGCCACGATGATGAGCAGGAGTCAAACTTTAGCTGCTTGACACCGTCTAGATTGATGAATAATGTAGGAATAACAAGTAGCTCAGCGCTACACACTTCACTTTAAGTGACATTGAGCAGCAGGACGTCAGTGTGACCTTGTTTTTCATATTTGTGCTCGTTGGAGACACTCTCCTCCAGCCTTCTGTGGAAGATGCCTGGATTGCTCTTGCTTTTGATGAACTTGAGAAACACTGACACTTTAGCGTTTGGCTTCCCGACTGGAGGATCCTTTTCCGAGGACGGATTTTACTCTTTAATCACGAGCGCTAACGATTCACTGACCTGCAGAACGACCCGCGCCGACACCATGGGTATGAAACGAGCGGGGTTTAACCTCGGGCTACTGTAACATTGTGTCATCAATACTGTATTATTTTTATCAGCTCTGTTAATCAGAGCGACTTTATAATGTCACTGATTATACAGCATCTGTTCCTGACTCTTCTGTCCTGTTCGGTCTTTACTGTAAACTTTACAAAACCTTTTTCATCTTTAAGGGGCTTTAAAACTTTTAATAATCTAGAATCTGTTCTACAACTATTAAAAAGCAGTCTAAAAACTATTAATTATATAAAATGAATGTTGAGACCATTAATAATCAGGATTCATAATGTAAACTGTATTTTTAACATTTTTACGGATTTAACATGTAAAACATTGTAATAATGCAAAATTAACATCATTATTCTTTAAAACACTTAATCTTAAGTCAGGCTTTCATTCTAAATGATACATTATTCAAAATAATCAATTGTAGACAGACAGGCAGACAGACAGACAGACTAGAAGGAATTTTTGGTTGTGAAAATATACATTTTTAAGCGTTAATTAGTCAACAATAAAGACACTATTTGTTGAAGTACTATTTCCATTGGGTTGTTGTTTAAATTTTGATAAAATGAGGTTGGTTCATTGTTGATAAAACAACCTTGGGATAACACTAAAAACTACTACACATTATTGCAAATGTAACATTATTTTTTATTTCTCGACTTAAATACTAGATCATTCAAATCATTATACTTCTGATGCTAGTGTTTCCCTTTTTTCCCTTAAAACTACGGTTGCGTTCACACTTGGGACTCCGAGTACACTTCATCCCAAAGTCCAGTCCCAAAGTATGTTCTCATAATAAGAACACGACGTAAGCAGGGTGTGGTACCTGTACACTTAGGCACGGCTCGCAACAAATATGAAAGCCAGTCGTACCTAAACAGGGAACTGGGCTGCCTGTTAGAACTCAGTGTCATCGGTGATGTCTGTCTCATCTGAAATCTCAGTATACGCTGAACTCGAGGCGGGTAAGAACCAAAAACTATGTGCATACTGCCACCTGCTGTATCGGAGAGGGTAAACATGCAAAGTGTACTCAGGTACGGGACTATATTACTAATGGGAATTCGGCATAGAGGGGCAGTAGTGACTCAAACGATTAAGGCTATGGGTTATTCAGGGGTTCAAGCCCCAGCACTGCCAAGTCGCCACTGTTGAGCCCATGAGCAACGTCCTTAACCCTGTGTGCTCCAGGGGCGCTGGCTGACCCTGTGCTCGGAGCCCAGCTTCCTAACTGCGATATGCGGAAAAATCATTTCACTGTGCTGTAAGGTACATGTGACTAATAATGAAATATATATTTAAAGTGTGAAAGTACCCTGTCAGTTTCCTGACCAGACCTTCGCCCGGGTGGGAGTGCTCAATGCATAACTCCTGCTTCACCAGGTAACCTTGCTGCCTGGTTATTGCTGTGTCAAGCGAGAAGTGCTGCAAAAGAAATCCTCTGAGTCAAAAATGTTCAACCAACTGCGTTTTAACAAACTATTAAGCCAGGAAGGTATAAAAAGAAAAATATAGCCTGGGCAGTATGAGCATGTACAAGATATATATATTTCTTTATTTATTAACATCAGCTTTAACGTTAACATGACTGTGTGATGCATCTGTAGTGTTAATTAATTTTTATTTTTAGTACTGTACAGTTTAAACGAATGAGTTCAATAGCTTGTGTTAGCCCCACCCACTTTAGGTGTAAATCCTAACACGGATAGTGTCAATAGTTCACCCCCTTACTGTGTGATGAATGTAGTGTGTTATTGCATTGATAGATTTATTTCCATGTTTAATATAAATAATGTTTTTAAATACGCAATTATTTCCATCATGCATGGTGTTTTCTTCAAAAACCTCCAGGAACGTTCACTAATTAATGCACTATCTGGCCTTCCTCTTGCAGGTAATGTGGGTGTGCAACTTGTGCCGAAAACAACAAGAAATCCTCACCAAGTCAGGCGCCTGGTTCTATGGTGGTGCTGAGGGCCGACGGTTTGGACACGAAGTCAAAGGTCACCTCGACCCATCTGGATTAGCAGTGAAAAGCTATTCGGGTGTTCCAGTTGACAGGTGAGCGCAGATCTGCTTCCTTCTTCTTTCCATTGAAGAACTGATGATGGTGACCATGGCGATGATGATGATGGTGATGGTGGTGGTGGTGTTTTTAGTGACAGTAATGAAGATGATGGAGGTTTTGATGGTTTGTGTGAAAGTAATGAAGATGGTGGTGACAACAAAGATGATGATGATGATGATGATAATAGTGGTGGCGGTTTTTGTAGTCAGAGGAATGAAAATGATGCTGGTGGTGTTTGTGGTGACAGTAATAATAATATGATGATGGTGTTTGTGGTGATGACAGTAAAGATGGAATTGATGGTGGTGTTTGTGGTGACAGTAATGATGTGGTGATGATGATGATGATGATGATGATGATGAAAATGAATAAATACCGTTGGAATGTTGATCTGATTTCTAAGCCTGAGTGAAAGCTCTGTAGCTGGAAAAGAAGTACAGACTGGAACGCAGCCAGAGTGTGTTTGAGTGTGACAAACAGTCTTGTACAGAGTGTATCTGAGAGTCTGAGAGAGAGAAAGAGAGGGAGAGAGAAAGAGAGAGAGAGAGAGAGAGTGTTTGGGCTCTCGGCGATACATCTGATACACTCAGCAGCAGCAGCAGCAGCAGCAGAAGCAGCGGTGCTTAAATGCAGCGCGAGGAGGCAGTGTGATGGACATGTTGTGGGTGGTTTCTTTCTCCTGAGGAAAAGGAACATTAGAGGAGAGAGCAGGAGAAGGAGGAGGAGGAAGAAGATGAGATGAAAATGCAATTTGAGACGTTGCGACACTTTTGCAGCTCGGTTTTGTCCCGTTTTAATGCGTCCACGCCTAGGAATGTCTCGCAGGCAGAGCTGGTAACGAATGGCGGGTGAGTGATGCTCACGTACACACACACACACACACACACACACACACACACACACACACACACATACACACACACACACACACACTTGTGTACTTGTCTTCATCTGGTAGAGGAACTGCAGACTCTTATATTTTAAAAACTGAAAATGGGGAGAATATTAAATCTCTCAGTAGTGGCCATACTGTACATAGTGCACTATATAAGTAGGAGATCTTTATTCGCACCTGTATTTCATACCCTTTTGATGTGCGTATTTGGGATTTGGCCAATAAATTTTCGACACGTCACGCTTGCGTAATGTATCATAAATAACGTCTCGTATTGGCAACTAGTCACAGCGGCGAATGCTACTGTACCTTTCATAATCTTTAAGCTTTTAGAAACATTTTAACTAACAGTACTATAGTTCTTGTGCATCAGACACTGAGGAATAGGAATATATTGAAAAACACTAGACTACCTAGCTCCAAAACCGAAACTTTTTCTTTTCAAATGGAAATGTAGACACAATAAGCCTCGGCAACAGAGTGATCCCAAGCTGTGCATTTCCCTGTTTTTATGTACACGTCACACTGTGCATATTAATGTGGTATGCCTTTTTAAAATAAATCTGTGCTTGTGGGTGTGGCCTGGCCATATTTTAAAGATAGAATTGTGCTGGGAATAGAATAAAAATGTCGCAGCGACAGTAGGAACTGCTTGTAAAGTCGAGCACAAACTCAAAAATCAGGTCTGTGGTTGGATTACGGTATATCCTTGGTTTTGCACTAGCTAACTGTACTGGCTACGCACAGTCACCAAAGACCCCAATTTTTTCATTTCCATCTTCATAATATACCGTATATAATATATAACACATACTATATGAATATAGATTTCATATCGGAAACCCGGGCTTGGATCTGAGTACTTGAGTACTTGATCCCAACTGATTGATGAACTTGGGTGCGTCAGGTGTGAAGCCACCGTACCAAAACATGCACAAGTATGTGAACCGGTATTTAGAATGTGACGTTATAACTAGCCAGGTGTCACATTTTAAACACGGCAGTGAAGGTATCTCGGGGATCTCT
>JAAGKR010002472.1:0-10000 GCA_011419295.1 Clarias macrocephalus | reverse complement strand
TGGAGCTCGAGTGTGAATCCTTTGGTGAGAAAGGTGAGAAAAAAAAATGCACTTCCTGTTGTTAGGCGGGGTTTAATATTTAGTCGATTACAGTATTCAAAATCTCTGCTTCTTTATTTATTAAGTGTGTTTTGGATTTATGAACAAAATGATCAGACTGCCTTCCTATGTAAGGAATGTTAAAAAGTACTGACACTGGAGACTCTCTCCATAAATGTTGAATAAACTTCTCCTGACAGAAAACTTAATCGTATCAATAATTACACACATTGAACAACATAGAAACTGTAACATATTAGAATGAGCACATTTATCTAAACCTGCGATTTGTAGCATCACTTCTCTCGGAGATGCTGTTATAGAACATTAATCAAAATTTTCTGACCAATCACGACTCAGAACTCAACAGCAATATCATGCAGGTTTCTGTTACATGGTGTAGAAGTGACGACTTGCTGTTCGCTGACCCCAAGTAGACGTCAGTTGCGTGTGGTGTGTTCAGTATGTATGACATCACTGCTGAATATTTCATGCTCTGTAATTAAAGCCCAGTACCGCTGAGAGGACTCTAAAAGCTGTGCAGGTCGTTACAGCATGCCATCATCTTCCACGAGCTCTGCTCAAAATTATGGCCGAAACCTGACACTGATCCCATCCCGGCATCCTGACAGTAACTGAGCGCTCCTCTGCAAAGTGAGACTTCACATGCATTACAGCAGCATGCTTGAGGATCCGTCGAGTGCTGGCTTCGTGTATATGATCAGTGCTGTGATTCTGATCCATTGTCTCAGAATGCAGTATTGGATCAGAGCATGTGATTATAAGTGTACAGAAGAAAAGCGCAAAATCATACTACATAGGATTTATTAACGATTTCATTATTTTGTGATTATTTTAATAGATTTTTCTGTTTACATTAAGTCATAAATATATACTGTACCATCACAACCCACCTCAATAACAAAAACCACCATCACCACCAGGGTCACCAAAAACACCACCACAATCACAAGCACAACCACAAGCCCCACCACTATAATAATAATAACCACCACCATCACCAAAAACGACAACTACCATCAGCACAACAACCAGCACAACCAGCACTTCGATCAGAAAAACCACCACAACCACCACAATCTCAAGTACCACCACAAGCACTACCACCACAATCAGCACTGCAACCACATCACCACCATCACCACCACAATTACCCCTGCAATCGCAAAAACAACCACTACAACTACAAAAACCCCCACAGTCATCACCCCCATTACCACCACAATCACAAGCACCTCCACAACCAACACCATCACTATTACCACCATAATTATAAGCACCAGCATCACAACCACCACCAAAACCACCTCAACAACCATTACATCCAGCAGGGCCACATCCTCCTCCATCACCCCACAACTACCATCTCAGTCACCACAACCAATGTCACAACCCTCACAATCTCCACCAATCTCTACTACTATAATAATAAAAATAACAATAATAATTAGATGCAATCATTTAATGATTAAAGTTCACAAACAAACCAAATTAAGATACAAAGTATAGTTGATCATATCACAGGTCCAAGCAGTGGAAGACCTCGCATTGACTAAACACTCACTGGCTCCTTATTGCAAGGTGAACTGGCTTTCTATTTAGTTTGGAAACTGGCAGAATTTTATGGGTGATGAAAAATTGGTTCAGAGGAAAGGCCCGTGCTGGTTTGGAGGTGTAATGTACTGAGAGCATCTGAGCATTGTATAATTATTTAAGATAATAATTTGCAATAATAATAGCGCAGCAGGATACAAAATACAGCAGCAATGCAAAAAAAAAAAAAGCCTGACCTGGCAACAGATCAACAGTAAATGTTAAGTGTGATTAAAACAATGACTAAAGGTTTAACTGTGTTTAGGATTTGACCTCATAACCTTCCCCAGAGCCTAAATATTAAACAAAGCAACTGCATCTCCGTTCACTGAACATCACATTCTTTCCTTGACATTCTGAACAGGAAGATGCGAAATCTCTGATGAGCTGATCCTGAGAGACTGACAATCAATCATGGATTAGCAGACGTTGTTCGGGTTAAAGTCACATATATAATTAAAGAAATAAATTTATTTAAAAATAAATGAAGAAAAAAATAATTAATTAAAACTGCACATAATAGTAATAACCACTTTTCTAACATATTTTTATTTATTTTTATGATTTGAAAAAAAAAAAAAAAAAAGGATGAAAGCATTGCATCGCACGTGTGTGTTTTGCCAGGAAGAGACCCTGAACCTTGTGGAAATGCTGTTTGTTTTTGTATGTGTGTGTTGGCTAGTGACGTTTGCATCATGTAGAACAGAGTATTTGAGCCTCCAAGAATAAAGTATAATCCCATTATTCTAATGCACGGAGGAGGAGCGATGAACAGAGCTGCAGAGACAGCAAGAGAAAGTTGAAAACACAGCAGGGCCTCATTTTGAAAAAAAAAAAGAAGAAAAATCAGGTTAGGGGTCAGATTGGACTTGTAATTCTGAGCGTGGGAACAAAAAATGTGTCTGTAATGTGTATCCTGATCTTGACTCCGAAGCAAATCGGATTTAGTGAAATTCCGCCGGGGTTTGGAAGGAGACGGGGAGACGGAAGGCAAAGACGGATTACTGACAATTTGTTTGGATCAGAAGGTCCTGAAAAAAAAAACCCGAAGGAGTGTTAAAGTTATGGATTGGACATGTGAGGAATGGAGCTTGCTCTTGTCTGAGTGATGAGAGGAAACGTAAGGCTGCATTTCCTGTGTTATTAAATCATTAGTGGTTCATTTTATTGCTCGAAAGTTTACTTCCAGCTGTGGAAGTCAAAGTTGTGCGCAGTGTTTGTGTATCATCGCAATGATTATTATACTGTCTTATTGCAGCACTTTTACCCTGAAGTGTTTTATTCCTCTTATTCCACAGCAGTTTGCCACAACAATGATGTTTATAAAAATGAAAAAAAAAAAAATCACACAGTGTATTTTCTATCAAGATTGCAACCATTACATTTAATGTGCTGAAGGAAACATTTTAAACAGATGGAGTTGAAAGATGGAATTATTGTTAGATGGAAAGATAGAAAGTTATATACATTTTTTAAATAAAAATTTTCTGTAGTGAGTTATAACACAAAACCTTTTTCGTAAAACCACCTTACAGACCTTTTGCAGTCACATACTGTAATAACCATGATGTGAGTTATACCAATGGACAGCAGAAGCACCGTTAAACAAAATCATTTTCGTTGTTAGTTATGTTCGAGGTGTATTTTAAAGCCAAAAAAAAAAAAAAAAGAGCACAGTTCTGAGAGTAAAATCTTCCTATATTTCTCTATATAATCTTCTGCTACACTAATGCACTTATCCCAGCATTTCTATATCGCTTGGATATCATGAAGGTAGAAGGTTTTCTCAGTACACCACACTCACGTCACATTGATAACGCTGGCCTCTCTGGAACTCCTTTAATGGCCCAGACATGTGCAGGTGGCTGGGAGCGAGGTCAGAACTGTACAGGGGGTTGTGGCAATAACTCCCAGCCGAGTTCCTTTAATGTGCAAACGGAGATGGTGAATGATTGTGTGTACAGTTCTCCCGGACAGATTTCGCAAGTTGGCGACAGGTTATCCGTAGATTTTCAAGGATCGGGCGTTCCACTCACTGAATATTCACAGGAACAAATGCAGTGGGCTCGGAGCCACCTCGGTCTGGATCTTCATTCACAGTTGAAACGTTTTGCATTGAAATTTCTTTTACTGCGGATAAGAGTCTCATTACCGTACTGTGTTTGATGTCTTCTGTAAATGTCAATCGCTTTAACTCCTTCATTCACCAGAAATGTCAGCACAAGTCTCGGTTTGGATTGAACGGCACTTGTACGCCACGTCGTTGTTTAATAAACAAAGAAGTGTAATTATGGGTAAACTGATGTCGTCTATAAGGAGTGAAACACTTCGGGATGTGTGGTTATAGGAAAATAATCAATTCAGGGTGGTAACACTGACTCTGCTTGAAGCGTTCCACAACAGTAACAGCACATAGTTTCTGTGAGGTCGCGTTTGAGGACAGGAACTTCAAGGCTAAAGGTGAATAAACAGACAGCTTGCAAAAGCCAGGCTGGAATTATAGATTACTAGATTGTGTGCAATCAGAGAAGGAATCAACAGACAGAGTAAAGCTGGAAGGGTGAACAGGGGCAGAATAACAGAACAACTCTGAATAACGAGCTGGACAAAGTCTGCCAGGTAAAACCCAAGTAAAGCCAATACGAGAGTGTATAACGAACAGAGGAAGCTAAACTCGTCCATTGTGATAACACACAGAGATGTTACACCATGACGCTCTCAGCACTGCTCTTCTCTGAGTGTGTTGCTGCATCGTGTGTTTACTGGCATCTGCTCTTGACTGGATAGGGAAGATGCTCAGACAGCTGGGCACCGCTCATTCAGGGGCATCGATAAAGTGAAAAAAGTCAAATCAAACTAAATAATATGAATCAGCCAGGATGTAATGTGAAATCTGAAATGTGGGTCAAACTACAGCGGCTCCAGATAAAGACGTAGCTAACAATAACACCAGAATATTTTTTAAAACTGATTTGTCTAAAACTGTGTTTCAGAATCTGCACGTAAACGGATGAATAAAGTGAGTGGGATGCTTTTAGCGAATTGAGTGCAAATGAAAACATTGCAGAGAAATAAAACAGCTCCAATTCATAGACAGATTAGATTAAATGTAGATTAGATTACAAGTGCAATGCTAAAAAGAGAGAATAGACGTGCTGGGCGAAAAGGAAAAAAAAAACACAGAAAGGGATTGCAAATCTTCTAGCTTAGTTAGAAGGTATAGTAGGACAGTAATGAATAGATATTGAATATTAGACTTTAGGCCACGCCCTCTAGGTGAGTCTGATGTACTGTAGGTGTACAGTAGGTGTGGAGAGATTCTGCGTCAAGATGGAGCTCTGACTGCTTTTTATTCGGCGAGGCTGTTCCTCAACCCGGAAATACACCAAATGCAGGACTTATACGTATGAGGAGACGTTTTGTTAAAACAGTGTGTGAGCTGCACGTTATTGTGTATCATGCTAAAGTGGGAGATATACTTGTAATCATCAGACTTCCTGGCTGATGGACTGTATTATTTTTGTGAAACTAAGAACTTCTGAATCAAATATGTCTTATCTGAATCGAATATGTTTTTTTTTTATCTGCAGGAGATATGGACGGCCATTGGTGGGATTATGCGTCATGGCATAATGAGTCTTCGTCAGTGTCTATGGTGAGACGTCCAATCATCTGTCTCCTCACATCGCATCGTTAGTCTTATTCAACATTGGCTTAATTCTTCTCCGGTTCTATCTTTTCTCTTTTATGCTTTTACAGTCATAAATACTGTATATAAGGCTTAAATGAGGTTGTTCTGTTATGAGGTTCTCCTTCCCTGCTCATGTTAATTCAGAAAAGGCTGATGATTAGCGAGTCTGCTGGGAGAACCACCGTTCTATAGGTTCTGGGTAGAACCCTGGCAGTAAAGCATAGACGACAAGTCTTGATCACTATCCGTTGTCTCGTGTCATTGTCGGCGTCCATTATCCGTCATCATCACACATTCACATACATGGCATTTGGCAGACGCCCTTATCCAGAGCAACTTACATTTTATCTCATTATACATCTGAGCACTTGAGGGTTAAGGGCTTTGCTCAAGGCCCCTACAGTGGCAACGTGGTAGTAGGGTTTGAACCCAGGACCTTCCGATCAATAGAGCAATGCCTTAACCATGGAGCTTCCCCTGACCCCAGACGTTCCTTCTACCCTTTTAACTCCTCCGTAACCATTCGTTTAAATCTGAGGTGCAAATTTGATCATAGATATTTTTTAATGTAATACTGTACCATCCAAAATATACTGCTGAGATTTAGTATTGTGATTACAAGGTAATGCAAAATAAAGACACAGGATGGCACTTTTATTTTGTTGGTAGACTACAGCTGAACGTGTGTCCAGTAGAGGGAGTTTGGCCACGATGCTGCCCTGATTATCTCCCTTATTCTTCTCAATAGTGAGCAGTGCAGGGTGTGATCGCTATATTCTACAGTTCATGTATAACTAATAATTGTCATTGTGTCATTGAGAACTTGCTTGTACAGTCAATGTTTATTACTGTAGATGTGCACTGGATATTTCTTTGTGTCGCCTGCTTGTGCAAGCTTACACGACACATGCGACATCATCATCGTTGTCCGTCGTCTCTCAGCGTCAAACTCTTCCACTCGTCCTAAACCATTCAACCTTTATTAGAAAGTGTAGATGCGCACTGGCTAGTTCATTGTGCACAGGTCACACATGTCTCCCGTCTCCCCTATGTAGGTAGTCATAATAACAGTGACGTTTACAAGTTCAGTCTACTTCCAGGACTATTTGCGAGGGGGCGTGTCCATGTTCAATTACATGACTATAGGCTCTGCCATCATTTAAATTAGCTACATTAATGTAGACTGAATAATGATTCTTTAATTCTTAAAAGACGAATAGAAAGAGCAGTAAACGTATTAAAAAACAAAAACTTATACATACTGTAGAAGTAATAATGCGTAATCATATTTACATTAAGAGTAAACCCAACGCTGTGCATTTCTTTCTGCCCTCCTGTAAAGTTTCAATGAGTCTCTCTTTCTTTTTCTCTCTCTTACTTTTGTACCAGTTCAGTTCCCTTGTCATGTTACTTTCTTTTTTCTTTCTTTTTTTTTTTCTTTTTTTCTTTTTATTTCGTCAATGTCTATCAATAAGTTACCTGCTGGTTTTATATTCTGTATCACATTTTTTTTCGAAAGTTTTTATTATTATTCAAAAGATCTTCAATATAAATAATTTCATGTGGAAATACTGCGAGATGTTTGTGAGATTAAAACTACGCAAGTTGAATTTTGGCTGGATCTCTGCAGCACCCCGTGACGTGGCAACCTTCCAAAGATGGAGATCGGTTAATCGGGCGGATTTTACTGAACAAGCGGATGAAGGATGGCACGGTGCCACGAGACACGGGCGCGCTGCTGGGCCTCAAGGTAACACCAGACTTCTATATTGCGACCATTTCCTAACCTAACCTGTGATTACGACCTGCAGTGATCACATTCACTCATCACTGTTTTAAAGACATTGGTAGACTGAGGTCATGATTTATTCCTACTTTATTTCAATTGTAGCGAATCGGCTTGTTAGCAGATAAGCTACATGTTAGCTAATGTGATTTACAGAACTGTGTTACACCTTAAACCTTAAATCAACCAGGCTGTTATATAACCAATGTGTCATCACCACTGCGTGCATAATAATGTTATACGCCTCACTCTACTTTTTCTACACACTACAGATAGTGTGAGGTGTAGAGTGAGGTGTATATCATCATTATTATTTTATACCTTTGTGCTGGACGTATATATGAATGATCATTATTTTATACCCCTGTGCTGGACGTGTATATGAATAATCATTATTTTATACCCCTGTGCTGGACGTATATATATGAATGATCATTATTTTATACCCCTGCGCTGGACGTATATATATGAATAATCATTATTTTATACCCCTGTGCTGGACGTGTATATGAATAATCATTATTTTATACCCCTGTGCTGGACGTATATATGAATAATCATTATTTTATACCCCTGTGCTGGACGTATATATATGAATGATCATTATTTTATACCCCTGCGCTGGACGTATATATATGAATAATCATTATTTTATACCCCTGTGCTGGACGTGTATATGAATAATCATTATTTTATACCCCTGTGCTGGACGTATATATGAATAATCATTATTTTATACCCCTGTGCTGGACGTATATATATGAATGATCATTATTTTATACCCCTGCGCTGGACGTATATATATGAATAATCATTATTTTATACCCCTGTGCTGGACGTGTATATGAATAATCATTATTTTATACCCCTGTGCTGGACGTATATATGAATAATCATTATTTTATACCCCTGTGCTGGACGTATATATATGAATGATCATTATTTTATACCCCTGCGCTGGACGTATATATATGAATAATCATTATTTTATACCCCTGTGCTGGACGTGTATATGAATAATCATTATTTTATACCCCTGTGCTGGACGTATATATGAATAATCATTATTTTATACCCCTGTGCTGGACGTATATATATGAATGATCATTATTTTATACCCCTGCGCTGGACGTATATATATGAATAATCATTATTTTATACCCCTGTGCTGGACGTGTATATGAATAATCATTATTTTATACCCCTGTGCTGGACGTATATATGAATAATCATTATTTTATACCCCTGTGCTGGACGTATATATATGAATGATCATTATTTTATACCCCTGCGCTGGACGTATATATATGAATAATCATTATTTTATACCCCTGCGCTGGACGTATATATATGAATAATCATTATTTTATACCCCTGCGCTGGACGTATATATATGAATAATCATTATTTTATACCCCTGCGCTGGACGTATATATATGAATAATCATTATTTTATACCCCTGCGCTGGACGTATATATATGAATAATCATTATTTTATACCCCTGTGCTGATTTCTGATTGATTAACGATGGCATTTGGTTTGGGAAGTGTAACTATTTTTTTTTCTTTAGGTGGTTGGAGGGAAAATGACTGAATCTGGTCAGCTTTGTGCTTTTATTACCAAAGTGAAAAGAGGAAGCTTAGCGGATACAGTCGGCCATCTCCGACCAGGTATATATAATCCCCCCCCTGAATAAATTTAAAGTGAGGGGACTTTACAGGAAGTTCACCTATTAATAAACTGACTTTTGTCCTGACTCATCATTCTCTCTCCCCCCCCCCCCCCCCCTCTCTCTCTCTCTCTCTATGTGTCTGCAGGTGATCAGGTTCTTGAGTGGAACGGGAGAGTTCTACAGGGAGCCACATTTAAGGAAGTTTATAATATTATTCTCGAGTCCAAACCTGAGCCGCAGGTCGAGCTTCTGGTCTCGCGGCCCATCGGGTGAGTGCTGACTCATCTATTATTAATGTACTGTATTAATGCATTCAGATACTTGGTCATCATATACAGAACTCCTGTATTATATTAAAACATCTTAGATTTTAGAATATACTCCTGTATTACACTCATGTACTTCACTGTTATAATATAATGGTTCAATAACATTTTTTCGGTATTTATCCTTATCAGTATCCTTCTGTATTATACTAATATCGCCCTGTATTTTACTGCAAAACTCCTGTGTTATAAAAACATACTTTAGTGCTGTAAATATAGCAACAAGCTCTTGCATTATAAATAAGTACCTTTGTATATATACTCCTTCAGTATTGTAATACACTGAGTTATTATTCTAACAACTACTTATACGCAATTACTTATAAACAAACCAATGTATTATAATAATAGCAACTATAAAAACCTGTAGTATAATATTTTCCATTTTTCATACTTGTCTTTTGCAGTGACATACCCAGAATATCAGAGAGCACACATGGACAGCTTGAATCCAGTGAGTAATATATGTTGTGTTTTCTGTACATTATAGGAATCTTGTAATAATACGATAGGAAGTGTAAAGTAAAAGTGCTGATGTTAAACGTGTTAACGTCACACTTGTTCACCCTCCCAAAAAAGGTTCAAGCTCATTTGAATCGCAGAAGATGGGTCCATCTATTTCCGTCACGTCTCCCATGAGTCCCGGCGTCCTTCGCGATGCTCCACAGTATCTGTCCGGACAACTTTCAGTGAGTTTCCATCATGCCAAATTAAGCCACATGTCAATTAAACTGTAAGTGCAATTTGTCATGATTAGGATTCGTTATTACGTTTGTCTTTATGATTACTTAATGAAAAAGGAATTTTTATATTCCTTTATTTTGTACATTACTAATATTAAATAGGTTTGAACCGGCCCAAACTAAAATG
>JAAGKR010002471.1:0-87500 GCA_011419295.1 Clarias macrocephalus | reverse complement strand
GAACAAAAGAATGACCCCAAGCTGCAGAGAAGAAGACCTTAGATGTTGTGAAGAGGTCGCAGTCTGAGTCTTGGAGTTGAGGCCCTACAATGAAAAAAAGAGGCCCCAGGATGGACAGAAAATGGAGTAAAAATACTTCAGGTTAAAAGAGGTCCCAGGCTGAACAAAGGAGGCTGGGCAAAAAAAAAAGACTCTAGGTTGGAGTTTAGGTAGATCGAGCAGGACAGAAGAAGCTCTCAGGCTGGACAGCAAATATCCCTAGACTAGATAGAAGAACCCCTGGGCTACAGAAGAAGACATCGAATAGAAGGACAAATGAAGTGTGACGTGAAGGCCCCAGGCTGACCAACATGAACCACAGAGGGGACAGATTAGACCCCATGCTGGACGGGAGATTAGACCCCAAATTTGACAAGGAGTTAATCCTACTGTAGACAGGAGATTGTACCCCAAGCTAGATAGAATATTAGACCTGAGGCTGGACAGAAAATCAATTCTCAGACTGGACAGAAGACTAGACCACAGGCTGGATGGATGCTTAGACGCCAGACTGGATAGAAGATTCGACCCCAGACTGGACAAGAGATTATACTCCAGGCTGAATAGATGCTTACACATCAAGCTGGACAGAAGAATAGAGCCCTAACTGGACAGAAGATTAGACCCCAGGCTCTGTCCAGGCTCAGGTCTAATATTTTATCTAGCTTGGGGAATAATCTCCTGTCTGTTTTGACTTTTGATCTGTCTTGAACAAAAGTCTGAACAAAAGACTGAATTAGTCTGAGATTAGACTTCCAAAACAAGTTTTTATTATGAATAAGAAGTTGTTATATGTGATTCCCCCCAATTAGCTCATAAAAGAAAATAAGCTTATATTATTTAACTATAACATGATTATGTCACTGATATATACGTATACATGTTTCCTCCATCCATAATTTTCATTTCCATTTAGGACGATTCCAAAGCCTGAGCAAGAACTTTATGTCTCTGTTTTCATGTGGAAAATCAAAGTTACTTTTATGCTGCTGTAAAAGTCAAGCAGATGGTGCGTGGGCAAAGAGACAGAAGATCAGTACAGTAGTGAGCGCAGCCGGAAGGTTAAAAGCCACAGTAAGCGCAGTCGTACCCCCGAGACAATAACACAATTCTGTTCTTCAGTGATCTCTGGTCTGAATGTCACAGTGTGCTGAAAATGCTACATTATCATTTCAGCCATGCTACAGACAGCCATGGCACGACCACACGCCCACCGCACAGACCTCCGGCATAGAGGAAAGCAGTGTGTGTGTGTGGTAGAGATAGACATATAAAAAGGTGTCAGGTTACACCCTCAAGTTCCCCAAACACCGCTTAAAGCATTAAAATTCTCACAGCTTAACATGCTACATTCTGACATTCGCTTCTAGCTATAACACTAATACCCAAGAAACCTAGCAAGTCAGAGAACACAAACCCTTTTCCAAAGATAAAGTGATGAGAGAAAGGAATGTATGGCTTTATAAATCCAGATGTAACAAAATGTCATCTGGTCCTCATCCATTCCTAAACCCTACATGAGGGAACCAACAGCACATAAACTTTACTTCATCTGTATTTATTTACCAAACACGTAAAAATTTACACCATCAGTGATGCCACCCATCTGTCCTTCGTGGTTCTTAATTAGGCCCTAAATGCTTTTCTAAATTACTTTAATCATATTCATATCAATGACAACACGTAATCAGGAATGTTATGATGTTCTCATAATGATATCTTACTATAACAAGAATCTCAGAGGCATGGACAGAAGGCATGGACATCAAGCCTGTTCCTTGCACAAAAATTAGGCCATATTGCATGCGAGAATAAAAATTAATTCATTCCACGAGGTAATTAACGAGGTAATTTGCAGACATATGGGTGGCAAATCCATCACTGTACTGGGTGGGCCATTTATATGGATACACCTTAATAAAATGGGAATGGTTGGTGATATTAACGTCCTGTTTGTGGCACATTAGTATATGTGAGGGGGCAAACTTTTCAAGGTGGGTGGTGACCATGGTGGCCATTTTGAAGTCGGCCATCTTGGATCCAACTTTTGTTTTTTCAATAGGAAGAGGGTCATGTGACACATCAAACTTATTGGAAATTTCACAAGGAAAACAATGGTGTGCTTGGTTTTAACGTAACGCAACCATGAACTTAGATATACCAAAGCACTCTGTAGGCCAATGTCAGGCCATATGTCTAGATGATAAGAGAACAGCTAAAGGGCTGTACAGAGTGTTGTGAACAGTGCACAAGAGAAACATCAGGCCAGAGGTCTGGATAGAAGAGGATCCAGGTGGAGATCAGTATAAAAAGGCAACTCACTGGAAGCCCCAGGCTGGATTTGGATGGAAGATGCTCAAGAATGAATGGAAGAAGCCCTTGGATGGACATTCACAATGCCTACACTGGACATAAGCGTTACCCTGGATGTTTAGATGCACTTGGTTGGATGGGACGCATGTGCTGTATCCAAGAACCTTAGACAGGATGCCTGGATGGAAGTTTCGACCTGTGTAATGAACAAGCTCCAAGGTGGATAGTTGGCTCATGAAAGACCCAGACAAGGTGTTGAATGGTTAAAAGCCCCAAAATAGACATCTGGATGGAAGATGCTGAATGGCTGAAAATAAGAAGTCCCAGGCTTTATGAGTGAATGGAAGACTTTAGACTGGATGGATGAACACATTTTTTTAATGATGGATGTTGTGCTTGGTTTTTCATTGTACTGTTCCTTTAACTTACCAGACAAAGAGTGAGGTCCTCTATTTTCCACCACTCCTCTGAGTAGGGAGGAAGTCATCTGTAAGTCATTCAGGACACAACCTCCCACACTGCACTATCCCACTCCATCAAGAATACCCTGCTTTAATCAACAGTTCGGTCAACTGGAAAAATATTCTGTAATCTGTATCTCAAATTGTGTTTCACATATTCAATGTGTCCACAAGGATGGTTTTGGAAATCCTAAGCGAAAAATCTACAATCTACAAATGCGAAACAGTCATAGGCTAGTTCCAAGCTCCTGTCTGGGTGGAAGAATTGCAAGGATGGATTAATAAATTCTGTGGACTTGATGAAGTTTAGAAACCCCTGACTGGACAAAGAAATTGATTGAAAAGACCCATGGCTAGACAGGACAAGACTCAGTGGAATGGCTCTAGTGAAATGGCCCGAGACTGGATGAATGACACTGCAGGCTAGATAGGAGAAGCAGAGGACTGGATGAAGGAAGCTTCCTGCTAGTATCAGAAGCCCAAGGCTGGACATCTGAAGCCCCAGGCTGGACAACAGAAGTTCCAGATCCCAGACTGGACATTAAGAGAAACCATTCTGAACATTAGAAGCCAAAGGCTAGATGGAAAATACTCAAGCACAGATCAGATGAAAGAGATCCTTGGTTGACCAACAAAAGCCTCATGCTGGCCATTTATAAACTGAATGGTAAATGCACCAGTCTGGATGGAAGAGGCCCTAGATTGGATCAGGAAAGCCCCAGATTGGACATTAGAAGCTGTCTATGACTACAGGCAACTTGGGACTGTCAATCAGCCTATTCTGCATGTCTTTGAGCACAGGGAGAACATGCAAACTCCGCACACACAGACCCACAGACGGCAACCGAACCAGAACCTGGAGGTGCAAGGCAACAGTGCTAACAACTATGCCACCGTGCCGCTCCTACACAATGCTCTTGCTTTTATGCTTAGTTGTAAGCACTGCATTATGGTATGTAGAATTTTGTATTAAAGAAGAAAGAAGTATTGCCTGAAGCTCCTCCATTTTTAGCCCAGGTACATCTATAACTCAGACACCTGTCTCCTAAACACAGCTCAGAGGACACGGATTGTTCATCATGAATGTTAGGAGTATATCAGGTGACTGAGTACACACCAGTCAGATCTGTCAGGGACTCGGACCAGGGGGTGCAGAGATTCCTGCTGGCTTTAAAGCGACATTAGACAAACCCTTTAATGAAATATTATTAAAATATTATTTTCCACAAACATGCAGTGTAAACAGACTGTGAGACCACAGAGAGTCGGTTCATTTCCTAAACACACACACAGATTGAGTGAGAGAAAGAGAGAGACTGTGTGTGTGGAGTGTATAGAGCAGCTGAAGAGTTTAGAGGCCTGTTTGCACATTTGCTCCTGCTGACCGAGTTCACCCGCTTTATAAAGACTCTTTGTGCAGAGTGAGTGAGTGTGAGTGTGTGTGTGTGTGTGTTTGGGAGAAGCCATGTTGTCTAGGAACTGGGCAGCACATGAGAAAGATCTCAGTGGTTCAGATTACATCAAAATCCTTGAGCGAGCTCAAAGGGAGGTCCCATACCAAAGCATGCGCGCACACACTTTTCTCCCTTAATATATTGCCCAAGAAGAAAGAGTGTGTAAGGGAAAAAGAGAGAGAGATGTGTATAAGTGGCGTTTAAATTCAAGCCAGTACTTGTGCTGAAATTTCTGGTGAATTAGGGCGTAAAAGCGGTTGACGTTTACACCACAGTACCCGGCCGAGGTGGCTCGGAGCCCACTGTAGTCGTTCCCGTGAACATGCGTGTGATCCCTGAAAATAGACAGATAACTCGTTGCCAACTTGCGGAAGAGATGAACCAGTCTGTGGAAACGTACACACAATCATTCACAAGGTAACACCACTTGCACTTTGCAGGAACTCGGCTGGGAGTCATCGCCACATCCCCTGTACCGCCCTGACCTTGTTCGAAGACATTTCCACAGGTTTGAAAAAGCTATTAAAGGAGTTCCTGGGAGGTCGGCGTTTCAGACGCAAATCAGACAGTTAGCCCGATCATGGCTCTGAGGAAAATCATGGTACTGAGAAAACTTTCTACCTTTATTACGTCCAAGCACTAGTGAAAGTCTTTTATTGGCCCTCATCCTGTACACCCTTACGCATCCAATAATCCTGTGCGGCAGCCAGACGATGATCAATTAAATAGTGTATTTTGTACGGTATTGTAATTTGTTTATGGGAAATCACAGCTCACCCCTATAATGTGTGTGAGAGTTTATTATGGAAAAACCTCGTTGTGTGACTCTTGCAATACACAAAGAGGTACACTACACCCTGAACCACTCATGTTAAAACCGTTACCAATAAAACCACCTAGGTTTTGGGTTCCCCTTGTGCCGCCAGGGTGGCCCGGACCCCTCGTGGTGTGCCGGAGTGTCTGCCAGGAGATTTGTCCTTTTTCTCACCAGCAGATCAGCAGCTTACTGGTGTGTATAATTAATGATCAGTTATTTAATTCACCTGCTGGTTGTGTTGTTAACGTTCTGGCTGATCGATGTATCTAGCTAACAGGATCTTCACCAGTGAAACGAGTCGACACGTGGAAACTCCCGTCACATCCGTGACTAAGCGGGAAGTTTCTGACTTCCCAGTAGAAAAGATTAAACAGCTCGAAAGCCTACACGCAATTCCTACTCCGAGTTTTAGCTAGGACTCATCGGGCATCGCATCAAGATTTTTTTAAAGTCTGTAAAAGGTAGTAAATAAAGAGAGTTCCTTTAGTGATCTAGTTCTTATCTGTTGCACCTTTTGGGCAGCTCCGTTTCTGACTTCATCACCATCATCATCACCACCAGAGATCGCCAACTAGCTACTCTGTAAATCTGCATAGCTTTCTGGGACTTTCCATCAACATCCCGACTACATCTCTGCTGAAATTCTCATTAATTATGACATCACTGAAAAACGAAGTTATCAAATACAGAACCTATTTAACCATGCTAGCAATAACGGTGACAACCGCCACCGCTTGTGTCAAATAAACAAATAAATAAAAATATGTACACAACAGCACAGAACAAAAAATATTTTTAGTTTAAGTTCATGGACTGCTCTTATATCTTTTAATTAGCTTTTAGAATACCACTACAGTGATGAGAGGAAACTATACCTTAGTCTCCCTTTTGAAGTACAAGAAGCTTTGATGTTTAAAGGAATGGTCAAGATCAAAAAGCTTTTAGATTTCTCACATTCTCTAGGCATTAGAGAAGCCACGCCCATTTGTACTGTCATTATAATGGGATGTGTTAACACACAATCGCACACACACACACGGTTTACAAACACACTTTAAACATTGTTTATTCATATAGAAATAAGTACATTTTACGTTACACTTCGTAAAAAGAGGAATTAAACTCTATTAGCTTGAAATTATCATTCAACCTGAAACCCCTTTCCAAGCTTTTCACTGTGAGGTGTGTGTGAGTGAGTGAGTGAGTGAACGAGTGTGTGCTGTGTGCGTATGCGGGTGCGTGTAATGTGTGCATCAATGCCAGTGCAAGTTCAACAGTAAGTCCGCAGATTTACGGCAGTCGTCTCTCATGACCTTCGTCTAGTTTGCTTTCCGTCCTTCTCGGCGATGCCGTGCACGTTCGCGTGAACAGAGCGGAAAAAAAATAAAATAAAAAAATGAATACATCCTTAAAAATATAGATTTATATTTTCATTCCGTTCACTCGTCATTCAGCACTGACGGGCAGACAGACAGGCAGACAGACAGGCGGGACTCTGAGAATGTACGCCCGAGGTTCATCCTTCTTTTAAAGATAAAGAAGAGGAAGAAAAAGAATAAGAAAAAAAAGCTACAATATCTGCAACAGACCGTGAGTAGAAACCCAGATATCCCACAATCCACTCTGTTTTCTTTATTTTATTTATTTTTTTATTCAAGATTCAACCTGAGTCATCCTAACGTCCCACAATTCCGTTTGTGAGCGTCCGTTTCTCCTGAGTCCGATTTCATCCCCCACCGGAACGTGGAGGAGCGCAAGAACCCGAGGGCGTTGAGGACACACACACACACACACACACACACACACACACACACACACACAAAAAAAAGTCTCAATTTCTCTCGATCTGCTCAATATCGAGTTCTCCGCCCAAAACGTCCCTCTTTAACCCGCACAGCCCCGCCCACGGAGGCTCCTGATCCTTCCCGTTGGTCCAGTCGGCATCCGATTCGTCGATAACAGACGAGTCGTCTTCTTTAGGACTGAGGGGACACGCCTTCCTGCTCTGGTGGACGGGGCTGTTGAAAGAGGGCGGGGTCTGGCATAATTGACAGCAGTCTTCACTGTTAAAGTGATTACAACTGAGACTCTGGAAATTCTGTTTCTGTAAGATAGAGAGAGAGACAGAGAGAAAAAAAAATGATCAATGTGATCACTTTAAATAAAAATGTTCCTAAACTGGAACAGAACCATTTCGTCAAAATCGGTAAATTCACCAAGCGACTTTGGACGGAAAGTACAATCTCTGTAAAGTGTCCAAACATAACAGGAAACATTTCAAACGTAAAAATAATTGGAAGGGACTCTTTACGATTAGTGCATTTGGAGGAAAACATGCCGTGCAGTTTATGATGTCATAAAAGAGAACAACCAATCACGATCAGAATGTAAATCTAAGCCTGTATAAATATGAAAACACTGGCTAAGCAAAAACAGAGGGTGGGGGTCATTTTATCATAAAATGATGGCAACATGCAACTTATTAGAGACACATAAAACACAGATCTTCAAAGAAGCTTATTTGTTTATGGTAGTAAAAAAAAATATCTATAATTAATTTTGATCACATATCTACTTTGAACTCTAAACTTGACAAGAGCGTTTCGCATGTTGCGCCTGTGTTACAGCCCGCAGGCCTGACAGGAGAAGCCTGTTCTCTGAGCTCGACAGGTTTTCCGCTTTTGTTCCAACTCAGCACTTTTATCCGGTTATGCAGATTCCTTACTTCCAAGCACCACCAAACTGCCCCTGTCGTGCCCTTGCCGTGTTTGCTCCAAGGGGAGCCGTATCATGGCTGAACCTGTACCCTGACTCCAGCTTCAAAACAAGCGGAGATACTGCAAAGAAAAACAGGTCATGCACAAGAAACCGGATCTAAACAGACAACAAGTCCGGACCTAAACCCGAGCCTTGAGGGTCACTTTGGACGTTATAGTATTTTTCAATGAAAGATGATATTTATAGATTTGTGCTAGGAAACCGCTTAAGTGTTACCCAGCTAGCCACACCCATCCTGACGCTCCTACACAGCGCAGCGCATCAGATCAGAATAGACAAGTTATTCATAGCGAGGTAAGCAAGAGGAAACCGACGACAAGCCTCCATCCTTCAGCTTCACCAGCGTGTAGAGTGCCTACGCCGGGGAAAACCCCATGTACATGTGCACAGGTACCGAGCTGTCACTCACAAGACATTTTAATACGTTTCAAAATCAAAAGTAACACATGGCTCAGAATTACAGGGAGCGTGCGTGTGATTTACACCTACAGGGAGGTGTTTCTAATCACTTTCAGGCATCTTGTCTCTCGCGCTCTCTGTCGCACACACTACTAGCTGTGGTCAAGCTTCGTTGCTTCAGAGACAGAATATTTGCTTTGTAAATCAGGCAATGTTTCATCTCCACAACTCTGTCCCACAGAGGAAAAACACACACACACACACACGTCTATCGTGTTTAACAAGCAAGACGGTGAGAAAAGCCAACCGCTTGAACAAGGCAGCTGTGATCACACAAACATCACTGTGAGGAAATAAAGAGAGAACTACGACCATTTCATTTTCAGGTTCCTCTAAATTTGCATATATTCCTGCACATCCATAAATATCGGTATTTTAATGAGGATGGGCCGTCCCCCGTCCCCCGGATTATTTGGTTAGAACACGTATTAAAGAGTTACTTATTCTACACGGTTGACGTATTTATGAATAAACAGGTCAACGTTCAGAGGAACTTTCTACAGAATTCCCAAATCTCTCGACTGATCGGTTACGGTTTTGTGCAGACGCAGCAAACTAGCTCGAGTGAATCGCGCGGTCGAGTGTTGCCTTGCGGAAACTTTAATCAGATCGTGTTAAAAATTTATAAACAGCAACATGGTTCCACCAAAACAGCTCAGACACGCCCTAAATGTGTCTAGACCAGAGTTAGTCCCGGTAATTCTACCATTTAAAGTTATCCACAGAGTCATGATGCTCTGTGTACAGGAACCCGACGGCGTCCCGACTCGTCTCGTAGCAGACTCGCGGCCATAAAGTACTTCATTTGTTTAAACCGATCAGTCGATTTCCATTCCGCAGCAGGCAAACCGGAGAGCGAGCGTACTGCAAGAAACATGAGAGATACGGAGACGTCTGTTCGCCGTTTCAAGCTTAAATTGGGCGTGTCTCGGGGCAGAGGCGGGGAAGTTGGGTTAAGCCTTCATTTGTCACATATACATTACTGCATAGTGAAAAGTCTTTCTTTGCATATCTCTATACATGTCGCTGTTTTTATTCCAATCTGCTGGACACCATGACAACGTAGTAAGCGCGTGATAAGAGCGCGGTGCGAACTGATCAAACATCATAACTTGGTGCAATCTTATCAGACCTGGTGAGCGTGTGATATCGCGCGTGCGTGTGTGTGTGCGCGCGCGCGAGAAAGAGAGAGCATGATAGACGCTTTGAGAAGCTGACAGGCTCGCGGCTAGGAAGGAGTGTGAACCTGAAACGTAAATGTACACTCGTCCATTCTGGCCTCGATTCTCAATGCAGTATTTTAGGATGCAGAGCTTAGGAACTTAGTGATCCTCATCAGAGTGTGACGGGGCGTTACAGAGAGAAATCATTAATACTGGGAGAAGGAGAAGAGACGTTAATGCCGAAAGAGAGAGTGAGAGGAACATGACAGAGAGAGAGAGAGAGAGACAGTGAAAGGACAAGAGTGAGAGAGTAAAAGAAAAAGAGATGTTAGTGTTGAGAGAGCAAGAAGAAAGAGAGAGAGAGAGAGAGAGAGAGAGAGAGAGAGAGAGAGACAGAAAAAAGAATGTTGCAGACAGAGGAACAGGGAGAGTGAGAGAGAGTGAGATGTATGATGTATTGCAGGCTGTATGATGAAGACGTGCACAGGATGAAAAGGGGAGGAGTCTGCAGTGTTGCTGTAAGATCCAGGTACATCCTGGGAACCGGACATGAACACACACACGAGCTGAACTTTTCCACTCCATCCCGAGTGTGTTTAGTAAACACATCCACTAATCCTGTATAATTACACACACACTGTTTATCGCCATGGAAACCATCGGCGCAGCCCGGCACGCCCCGCCCTGACGGGTTACATTAGGATATTATTAAAATCGTGCAGCTTACAGATCGGCACTCGGGTATCGTGATGACGTCGTATCAGACGAATCCCCCGTGACTCCCGTCTTCACGTTTTACTATTAAGATGTTTTACATTTTAAATATTTTAAATTAAACGACACAACAAAGCCGCGTTATCGAAAAGCCGTTGTGCGCTTATAAATAGAGAAGAAAAAAAAAAGACATAAGTGAAAAGCATAAAATAAAAAAAAGTGTGGTTGTGATGTAAAAGGTCGGGATGTGGCATGCACACAAGCGTGCAGCGAGCACTTCTGCCTTTCATACTCACTTCTTCCTTTCAGGTTTGGGTGTGAGCTCAAAACCCGACACAAAAGAGGTTTCTGTTTTAATCAGAGGGAATCAGAGCAGAGGCGCAAAACAAAAAACAATCAAAAAAAAAAAAAAAAAGATCAAAATGTACAAGAAGATCCACCGAGCTCGCGAACAAAATGAAAAGCGCTTCAGATTGAGGAATAATCTGTAGATATTAACAGAGCAACCTCTCGCACGATCTCGCAGGTGCATTAATAGCAGCGAGCGTTTCATTTTCTAGCTTCATAACTAGCATACTTCCCCTGTCTTTTTGTTGCAGGGAAACCACAAACGAGCTGCGACCTTCTCCGTCTAGCAGCCTAAAGCGTACGGCCTCACCTCTGGCTCTCACGGAGAGGCGCTGAAACTGGAGACTCCTTCCACGAGCGAAGGAAGCTGGGAACGAGAAACGCTGTTGCTGTAGAAACCATAATGCGTAATTAAGTATGTGTTCCAACAGCTGCACTGCTGTCAGAGCGGCTCTTATAGAACAATAATCAACACCTTCTCTTCTGACCAATCAGAATGCAGAATCCAGGATCAATGAGGGACCAGTGCAGGAAAAGTCTCCTGTTTTTTTTGGCTTAAAATCTGTATTGTGTTTATTATTGAGGCTCAACATCATCTGTTCATAAACATGACCTCGGATTCACTCAGATATTAAACATCTAGAATTTACAGCTATTTTCTCAGATTTGGTTCAGTGACCTAAAAAAAAAGCCACTCATCCTGTCAAGTGTGGTATCTATAGCATGCACGTGGTGGTGACTCAAAGTGACTGACACACACACACACACACAGGCGTGTTAATATATCCGGTATGACTGTATATCCTTTGCATTTTGTACTAGAAGTTTTTCTTTTTATTATTTTGTTTTTCAAACTCTGCATCAACATTTAACTCGAGTAGTTGAGCATGTTTAGGTGAGAGCTGTGAAATCCTTACAGTATTGAAAGTATTTACTCAACATTGAAACACTGTGTAACTTATGTTGGTGTCTGTTCAAAAGTTGTGTCTCGTAAAAAGCCATCACCATTTCTCCCTGCTCCACAGTCCGGTCCAGGAGGTGGCAGTACTGCACCGACCGCGCCTTAATCTCCAAAGAAGAAGTTGAAGGAAAAATGTTTTTTTTTTGTGTGTTTGTTTGTTTGCTTGTTTGTTTTTTAAGATGCGAACAGTTTGTATTTTCTGTAAAGCTGAGAGATATTTTTCAAGGAATTCGCCAATTGTCCTTAAAAAGACGGTTTAAGATTCGTAAATTTACCGAAATAAGAAAAAATTTTCAAAGTAATTTCAGATACATTTGACAAGGTTCAAGGTATTTTACACTTGCTTATTTAAATAAATAAATAAATAAATAAATGTTTAAAGACGAGCGTATCTAACATAACTATGTTGTTACCTGAAATTCTGAATAACAACTGTCAAATCCAATCACAAATGATTTCTCCAACCACCTGTGGGCGGAGCTCGAGTCAGACTTTTTCATTGAGATCAACGCTCGACACGTTAACTCACCTGGGTCATCTTAGCCAAATCGAGCGACGGCCTCTGTTTGTGGGGTTCATCCGGTCGGCGGCGCTTCATCCCGATTTTCTGGTCGTTCAGTACGCAAGGCTGCGACTGGCTCCGTGCAAGTCCTCCCGCCTCGGAGGCAGAGTCTGGAGAACTGGCCTCCGGGGCGGCGGTGTCGATCTCAGCCAGGCAAATCCTTTCATGAGAATAGCATAACGAGCGAGACGGGTCGAAAGTCACGGCTGTGAATGACCGAGGGAACGCCGTCTCCGGAAGGTTCGAGCGGGCGGGGAAGCTGAAACTGGAGCTGCGCTGCATGCTGGAGAAGATGGACGAGGACGTCGATGAAGACGAGGGCAGAATGGCCCCCCCGCTGTGACAGCGCCGCTTCTCCACGGCTGTCCAAAGCCGCGAGGCCTGCGGGCGCCACGGGGAGCGCCAGCTCAGCTCATCGGAGCAGGACAGAGACCGGCACTGCCGCTTGCTGGGTGACGGCGCTTCGCTCAAGCTCAGGTCCCGGAGAAGTCCACTGATGGAGCTGGCGCTGCTCGCACCCGAGTCCCACAGACTCTCCAGACTTGAACCCACAGGACGCTGGCCAACACTAACAAAGTCTGAAAAACAAACACAAGCAAGGAGGACAACATATTATCATCTCAACGTCTTTTCCATTCTACCTTTCCAACCCTGGCAGGCGGGGCTTGTGGGACATGCCTAATGTAAACCGTTACCATGACCACCAGTTTGTTAAAGGAGTTCAAGGTCAAGTTTGTATGGAGAGACGCCAATGAGTTGGCGTGATGATTTCTTGATTCAACCTGTTCATTCCTTCGAGTTTGTGTGTTGATTGTGTGGATAAAACTGAGCTTAGAAATCACATCAGGAGTAGATTATATCCAGAATGCAAACGGAAACATTCCCTCTTTTTTTTTTCCGCGCTAGTCTCACTTCAGGTTGAGACATTTGTCTCAGCTTGTGCCGCACTGTCGACATTACAGCCAGGGTTGAACCTAGTGCATGAGGACGGCGTTTTAGCTTCTTCAGAAATTCTGAATCATAAACTGGCACGAGTCAGGAGAACAGATTACATGGAATACCACTGCATAGGTATTTTTCATATATTTCAGGCTTCTCCATGGTAATACTCATAACAATGGAGACTTATCCATGTATAAACATGACACTGAGGGATTAGGACCAGGAATTAGTGCTGAGGTTCACGCCCTTTAAACAGGAAGCCAGGAACGATCATGAGTCTGGTGGACAAGTCCCAACACCGAGTCTGTCACATTACTGATAAAGGGTTTAGCCATTACACTGAGAGCTTCATCATTAAAATTATATACTGCTCATGATTAAACAAAAAACTGCACTCGACTGTAATGGAGGCAGCCGTCTCAGGTCATTTTTGTAGCCTCTGTTTTTCGTGGCGTCCCTGGACGACCGGCCCGAGTACCCCACCATCACCCTCCCTGTAACCTGCCTCTTTCTGTGGCGTCTGTACAAGTAAGGATACTACTCAGATATCTAGTGTCAATCTTCTGATTATTAGATCATTATTAATTAACCGATTAAGGTCTGATTATGGATCACTTTGCTGCACTGGCTGATCATTTAACTAAAAGATCTGGGAACAAAACGACAATCTTGACATAACGGACATTTCACAACATTTCCCCCGCAGGACCACAATATAATATGGATTTGGGGGCGGGGCTATAGATCAGTTCAGTTTGTGAGGTCACAAATTACTACAGGATGCCAATCTGACTATTAGGGTTCAAGCTTGTTAATTCGGTGATGTGCTGAATTTCTGTACTGTTATCACAAGACCAACTTTGACTTAGACAGGACATGTTCATCTCTGTAGATGATTGTGAAACGTGAGAGTCAAAGAGAAACCCCGGTTATCAGAGGGGTCTCGGTGTACAGCACGCTTTCAGGAAGAGCTGCTCGTAAACCTGAGCGGGGGGATTGGTGGTTATAGTGCGAAAGGAAGAGAGTGTAAAAACCAGCCCGGGTTTTGTGCAAGTGGAACAGAAATAGCTGCGTCTGATTGGTGGCAGACTGCCAGCACCGGAGACAGGCCTCGTCCCAGTATACACCACAACCATCTGTAGCAGTCTAGACACGTGAGCTTCACTCTCGGGCGCCGCTGACTCGCTAGCACACGTACGTTTATATCCACATAACGAACAGGGTCGTGTGGCGCACCTGGGAAACGGCAGCGCGATGTTTGAAAGCGAAGCTGGAATGTTCGCCCGATGAGCGTAGCGCTTCTTCCCGTTTTTATTTTTAGACCACTTGTCGACGGACAGGCTCGGCCAAGTTCCCACCAAGGAAAACATCTGCTTTTCTGACTTCTGCACAGGAGACGGTGTTCTCTAGGTCAGGGTTTCGCCAGAACGAGGTGGCGGTTCCTCACGCAGGAATCCTTGCTAAGATCGAGCAGGAAATTAGCACTTCACTTTTCCCAACTCCACACAGGGAGGGAGGGAGGGAGGGAGGGAGGGGGGAATTTTTCTGAAGTCAGAAACAAAAATGCCCCTGTGCTGGAGGACCGGGGTCGGGGCGAACAATAAGCGCCCGTGAGAGCGTACGTCGGCGTGGGCATGGCGCTCGGCTCCCGGGCTAGACGCTAGCACAAAAACAAGATGAAGTCATTCTGGGCTTGGGGTTGTTTATTGGCGTTTCACTTCCAGATCATTTTTAACCAAAATAATAATTATAACTTTATGAAATGGAATTATCTACAAATTATTCAGCTCAGATCCCCAAATTATTCAGCTCAGATCCCTAACCCTGCCCTCTCTAGCTAAGTCAGCAGGTATCAGACTGGTAATCAGCTAGTCAACTTAGACCCTCAACACAAGCCAGACCCCTACAATACTATATGCCTTTGTATTGTATGCTCATATTAGCCAGATGAGCAAACTAGCTAGGTTAGCATGCACATGTTGCGGCTAAGTGTTTCCACCTGATCTAATGAGCTAATAATCTGCATACTGAATGTAATCGGTTCAAAATTTTACGGCTTATTTGTGACATCACTTCCACTAGCTGATCTTATACATATCCCCGCCCCTAAATGACTAGTTCATATAGATAAATATGAACATAAATAAAAAATCTCGGGAAATGTTACATAGAAACATTTAGTCCCAACTATATCTTCACAATGAATATGCAAATCGAGTTAAACGTGAAACTTTTTTTTTTTTTTTTTAGCTTTTTACATCTTAATAAAATATATAGTGTATAGCAATAAATTTAGCATTAAAATATTAAGTTTTTCTAGGTTTTCTCTTTTCCTGACGCATGTGGGTGATTTTGTGTATATATAAAAAGACATTGAGTTTGTCCTTATATTTTGGATTTAGGGGCGGGGCTACGTATAAGCTCGTTTAGCGAGGTCACCAAAGCTTGAAGTTTGTGACATGTAAATTATTAGAGAATGCTAATCTAGCTATAAGGATCAAAGTTAGTTTAATTTAATTGGGTTGTTGTTAGCATACTGTTTAGCATATTACTTAAACGCACATTTATAGGTGTTTAATGAACTTGAAGTTTTTGACAGTGTCTCGGGCGTGAAGAAGTGATACACTGAAGCAAGTTTTCACCTCAGGAGAACCCTGTCGGAAGTGGTAACATCTGCGAGATTAAAGCGAACCGCTATCAGGTGACAGAGCTCGACGCAGAGCCGGCCCAGGTGTTTGTGCAGGGCGATGAACACCACGGCACTTTTTGAGTTTAGGCTTTTCTGAGAGGTGGAGGATCGTTCCAGCGATCCTTCAAACTGCCAAGGGCGCAATTAGCTGTGATGTCGGGCGATGACCTACAAAGCAAAAGGTTAACACGGGAAACAATGCTCCAGAATGTGTTACACCACTTACCCATGATTCCACAGGAGAAGAGGGCCGTTCCCTGGCTCATGGTCGATGGCTCGCACTGTGGAAAGAAAAAAACGTCCATTTTTAGAAAACCGGGTTATGAAAATTACGGGAGGTCAACTCCAAGGACTTACCCCCAGAACCATCAATCCCAAGCCCTAAACGCTGACACTCTCCAAAAGGAACTAGACAATGCCCGAACGTGACCTCTGACCCCAGCTTTCTCACGAGTCACAACGTGAAAAAGGGCAATTGTGGTTACTAAAAGGAGACGGCGTGAACAAATCGGACGATGTACCCAGCATGGAGCGGTAAGTGAAACCCCTCCACCGCGTCGATGGTGCGTGCACAATGAAGACAGGAAACCAAAGCCTCCCTCCCACCCACCCGCCGTTAGGTGCTGAAAAGCTCGCAGCCAACAATGACGAGCTCATGCAAACCACAACCGGCTCTCAGCCCGTGGAAACTGGTGCACTGAAAGCAGATGCTCGCTAGCAGCAGAGACGAGCGCTCGGTCTCGAGGTGTAGCTTAAAAGGGTCAAGGTTAAAGAAGAGAAAGGTGCTTGAGGTTGTTTTTGTTATAAAAAAAAAAAAAAGTCCCCTAACACGCTTGACGTGTGAAAAAAGTGAAAAGTGCAAAAAATCTCAGTTTTCAACAGCGCCATGTGTTCAGGTCACGTTTGCTCTCAACAGGAGGGAAACTCTGGTTTTACTTTAGTGTTTAGGGATCAGTCAAACAACTCACACTTACCACCTTACAACCTCGCAGTGTCGACATAACTGCCATATTCATTTCTAAGGTAGAGAATATTCTAGAAAATTGTGACGTTGTCATTTTTAGATCGGGTTCCTTTGTTACGTGATCTTACAAAGCTTTCGATTTTTTATTTTTTTTTTAGAAACCAGTTACTTGTAATCAGTGTAAAATTCCAACATTGTGTTTCTTATCGATTCAGCAACATAAAAACAACAACAAGGCATGGCCGTTAGCTAGAGCTAGCTATACAACAATAATGTGCATGATAAACAGCAACATTATCTGAAAAAAAAATACAAATTTAAATGTCGAGGTGATGAGAAAACACAAACGGCGCACAAATAGTAGCGTATTACGTTTCTAGTTCAAGCTCGGTAGAAGATGCGATTTTATTCAAACTTATTACATGGAATTTTTTTTTATTTCTATGAAAACGCATCTTCCGTTTATCGAACTGAAAATTGGTATCTGAAATATTTCCTCTGCCAACAAGGTTTAGTAGGTATTTATGGTTAAATTAAAATTTTTTATATTGTTATTACAAAAAGCTGCTTTGTAAAGATTGTAGAAATCTTGTCTCTTGTACAATTTATGCATTTTAAACCTTTTAAAACTTGTGCTTTGTTTAAACCAAAAATTAACAAACGTTAATGCTGTTAGTTCAGTGCTTAAAAACACTTTCTAGGAAGTTGGGAATATTTTATGCTTCAAGGACATGGTCACTTTCTGTCTTCCAGGAAGACGCATCAGTACAGCAGATAGTTTAATGTAAATTCTTTATGTATTTATGTTTGACCCATCGCTGAGGTCAGATTATAGCAAATTCAACTTATTACAAATCTACCAAAGCATAGTGCTAGAATAATAATAAAAAAAGAATAATAGAAAATAAGAAAACAATAATTTTTTTTTTTTTAAAAAGACCCAAATTAAAAAATATTTGTGTTTTTGACCTGGACGATTTTACCTGATTTAATTAATTTATTTTTATTAATTCTTTTTACTTATTTAATCTCGGATGCACTGCAATTTTAATGCCGTATAAGGAAGTAAAACTTGTAACCCACTTTAATCCTGCATTCATGCTTGCTGATCAGCTATAAGGGGCGGGGCTTGAAGGGGCGTGACATTTACACATTTTGCATTGACATCAACACTAATATTCAGGTGTGATTTGAATTCCAGATCATGTTAATCCACACCTCCTGACCAATCAGAACACAGAACTCAGCTCTGGAGTGTACCGTATACGTGTGTGTGTGTGTGTGTGTGTGTGTGTGTGTGTGTGTGTGTGTGTGTATTGTAACTCTGGAGTGTACTGTGTACGTGTGCAGTGTGTGTCCATGCCATTTATTGTTGCCCAAATCCTGATTGGAGAAGCGGATGGATGTAGCGGGCGTAACTTTATGTAACTGCGCCGAAAGAGGAGATGAGTGTCTGTGATAAAGGAATCCCATCACCTTTACTGAGCTACAGGACGAACTATACTCAAGTGACAGTGAGTCAGGAGTAAGGACTTACTTTAGATAGTAACTAATAATAGTAGTACATGTTTATATATTTATAAAAACAATCGATTAATTCGCCTGTATGAACCATTTCGTGTGCAAGACATCGCCTGTAAGACGTCCAGTTTTGACAGGAACCTCTCAGGAACTCAGAAACGAGACCTCTGACTGGTGAAGCTCTTACAACAACACGCCTTCTTTTGAACGCACTTTAGCGTCGAGCGATCCTGACATCACCGTGTGTTTTTCCCCTAAGAAAGTAAACTCCATGAATGTTAAACCCTGTGTAGCGGCACATCCGCGCGCTGCTGTGAAGTCGTGACAGGAAGACGAGTCCCCCCGAGGGAAGCCAAGACGTCAGCGTACAAGTCTGCCTCGCCGCGTCGTTACAGAAACAGAAAGGCGTTAGCAACACAGAGCTTCATTCTTACCAAGTCCAAGCTCGAGTCTTTGGAGGTTACATCATCGACAACCTTCTTTTCCAGTGTTTTAGTCTGAATGATCACCATGGCCACGCACATCTTCGCAAAAGCCCATTTCAGCGAGAGGAACAGCCACGAGCGTCCATCGTTACACGGCAGATGATGATGATTTGCTCACGCTCCCATCTGGCTCCTTTTTACTTCTGGAATGTTCTTCGAGAGGAGCCCTCTTGACCCTGAGGAAACAAAAGGAAAGATGCTGGGTTTAGCGTTCGGCTTCCCACGCCGCCATCAAAACACCACACACACACACACACAGACACACACACACACAGACAGACACACTGACAGTAGTGGCTATGGGCTAAACGCAGACGTGTCTCGTGTCACTGTTATTATTATCTTACTGGACAGGAATAAATCACACCAGGGTGGTGCTGTGACAGGAAAATCATCAGTTCCAGGGTTGGGTAGGGTTACTGTTACACAACTGTTGGGTGCAGGTTAGTATTTGTCATATAGAACCACATCATAAAGCGTTATTCTTCATGTAATTCTTCAGAGCGCCACCTGTAGGAGGCCTCATATGTAAACATACCGTATGTAAACAAAAAATTTATCTAACGAGGACAAAGGATTACAATCAGTAACCGAATTGATGAGCCCCGCCCCCAACCCCATATCTCATTACAAAGCACCGACACTGGAGACTCCTTACGTACTTTATACAGCGGAACCTCGTCATACGAATTTACACTAACCTCCTTCATGGGGCGAAATCCTAAAGACAAAAATTCATATTACGAAATACTGATGCAATAAATAATTAAATAATGTGAACGCAGATAATCCGTTCCAGACGCGCGAAAAACATCACCAATGTTACCAATTCACAACATGATAATCACATTTTCGCTTAAAATAACAAATCAAATCATTTGGAAATGACATGCAAATGAAGTACAATATGAAACAAAAACACGCATACAATTTGTGCAAAACCCGCTTCGCAACCTTCCGAAAAACTTCTTGCAAAATTTTCAATCCTAGGCGAAAATTCTTCATGAAGGGCATTCGTATACCGAGGTTCTATCACAACATATTAAACATCCATCTTCTTACAGAACAAAGTTTTTACACAGAGTTTTTAATCCGCACTCGTACTGGACGAGTCGCACCAAAAGAGCTGTTGCTATGGAAACGATAAAGTATTCATATACGAACAACCTGCGATTAAACTACAACCGTTATGTTAATCCACACCTTGTGACCAATCAGAGCAGAGAATTCAGCTCCTCTGTGGTGTAACACTTCACACACACCTCCATACTCCCACAGGGGTATAATAAAGGTCAGAAATCCTGATCGGGGAACCGGACGTAAACTTATACGTACATCAAACGCAACAGGTTTGCGAGCAACAAGTGTATCTGATGTCTCTTAAATACAAAGTACAAATGTATCACTCAGCCAGGATGTATAGGAGTACAGTATATATATACATTATAATTATAGGCATGATAAACATTCTGTACTCTCTATTGTTATTTTACGTGAAAATAAGACGTTTCTCGTGAATAAGGTGGTGTTTGCACATACAGTACAGACCAAAAGTTTGGACACCCCTTCTCATTCAGCGAGTTTTCTTTCTTGTGTTCTTATTTGTGTTTTGTGACTGCACTTGGGGACACTTTCAAAGTTTTCCCAATTTTTCGGGCTGACTGACCTTCAGTTCTTAAAGTAACATACAATATAATACAAATTCAGACTCTTTGAATGAGAAGGTGTGTCCAAACTTTTGGTCTGTACTGTATGACAAAGTCCAATTCTATAAAGCGTATCCTGATTGTTAAGTTTACAATTAATTGTTAATTTTGCATTTAAGCTTGAAATTACCATAAATTTTTAGGATTAAATTTTCACACACACACACACACACAAAAAAAAAAAAAAACTAACAAAGCGAAGCTACTGGATTTAAATTATGTGCTTTTCTTTATTTATCTTAGTCTTGTGAGTTGTGATTAAAGTTTTCGGAGGGAAGCAGAAGATCTTCATGTTTACAATTAGTCTGCAGCGGTTCTTAAATTTGACCCATCAATGAATCAAAGCTACTACGAGCACTCGCGAGTCTTACGGAGCCTTTATGTCGCCCGTGTAATCCGTCTCTATCGCGAGCCGCGTGTTCAGAGGTTAAGGCCGGGTCGTGTAATCAGCTCATCGAGACGCGGGATGAGAATAGCCCTGACCCTGCGTTTATCAAAACATACACCCTTTTCCTCCCGCGATGTAAACACGCCTGCCGCTCGAACCCTGCTGATTACTGCCACATGGACTCCAGAGCTTCCCCCGACAATCACTCGGCTGTTTTCAGGACCGACCGCTCGCCTCGCCTCGACCTCGTCTGATTACATCACCGCACGCTCGGGCTGGCTGAAATGTTCCAGCAAAATATATACGTAAACATCTATAGAAGGTGATCCAGAAGGGTCGGCGTTACATAAAACACTGAACGAGCTGCAGTTTTAAAGAAAAAGTGTGGCATGGAAAAAATTAATAAAATAAAATAAAATTTAAATGCTGGTCTTATTTTAACAAAACGCTACTAGTGTATATAAAGTGTTTCTATAATTTATTCAAAATTTCCTAGAAATAAAACAAAAACTCAACCTATAAGTTATTTGTATTCTATTAACAAATAAAAATATTACATTTCATTCACATTCAAACTCTGTTTTATATACTGAACATCGATGATCATATAAAAGCTGAATATTAACAAAATGAAAGAATTAACGCCAAGTCAAACTGACAGCGCAAGATCGACACGTACCGGCGGGACAAATTTCAGACAGATGATTTTAGTGCGTAACGCTAAACTAGCCATCTTACCTCGCTAGTTAGCTTCCAGACTTCAAGCATCAATCACCTTAATCGATAACGTGATCGAGTACAGTACGGTTACATACCTCTTACGACTTTTCTCACTACTGCATCGTGTCCAGCGATAGACAAGACGTTTAACATGAGCGTCTTAACCAGTAAGGCTCAGTTTTCAAAAGAGGCGGGGCTTACTGAATACAGCTACAAAGTTCGCACTTTGTGTGTTAGCTTGCTACTAGCATCACCTGCTAAACTGACCCAGAATGCACAGCAATCTGAGGCTATTTTTCCTTTTTCTAACATACATTTATACTCCTGTATGTGGAAGAGGGCGGATAGCGGTTCCCCTCCAAGCAAGCAAAAAAAAAAAAAGATAAATTGGGAAAAATTTAAACCGGCACTTTGATTTGTTCTAATCTGGATATTTTACAAACGTTGCCGTAAGATGTCTGCGGTGTCTCAGAGAGGCAAACAGTGGCGTCATTTCCTTATCATGGTCTCAGCCCTGACGTCAATACGGTCATTTTGAAGCACATAGCCCACCGACCCCCCCCCCCCCCCTCGGGTGATGTATAATCAGGAACATCCCGCTCTCCTGTCTGAGGACGTCCATACATCAACGATAATCACGGCTGAGAAGAGACCACCCGGTCTGAGGAAGGCTTCACCCCCGAGGGAGGAAACTAAACAGACACGGCGTGGGCTCATTAGAAAAAACAAACAAACAAACAAACAAAAAAGGCAAATGCATTACTCGTATGAGACTTTTCATTAAAACACTAACAGGAGTGACTTTAAATTAATCTGTAATAACCTCCTGGATGAAGCTCCAGTTTCTGAACTCCTTATAGAAGCCGAGTTTCCAAGGATCGTCTCGGCCTGAACTTCTGGAATGTTCCGCAATTGGACAGACGATATCTATGAATATCAGTGTTGTGATGTTTGATTTATTTTCAATGACAAAATAATTGAAAATCAAATGAACCCAGCAACTGGTTAAAACTTCACTTTCTTTCAGTGCATCGTATAAAAGAACTGCAGCCATATATGAGGCGTGTTCAAGTCAAACCGGGACTTATAACAGGACAGAATAACAGAACACAGTTATGAGAGTAAAAACTCCCTTTATTCCTCTATATAATCCCGATACACTAATGCACTCATCAGAAACGTTGGCCTCCCAGGAACTCCTCTAATGACTTTTCCAAACATGTGGAAATGTTTTGGGGGACGTCATTCACGGACGCACCACCTTCTTTAAAACGTTCGCACCGTTCAGATGTTTTCCTGCGGCTAAGAGTCTCATCACCGTACTGCGCATGAAGTCTTCCGTAAACGTCAATTGCGTTGACGCATTCATTCATCAGAAATTTCATGACAAGTCCCGGTTTGACTCAAACACACCTTTTTTTTGTTTTTTTATAAATACTATTTGGAAATTTGACACCGTGACCCAGGGGGCCGATTTAGATCTTTTGCTACCAGTTTTCCGTGTGGGTGGTTAAACACATCCTCATGATGTGGTGAAATAATACCCGTGAGCGACAGACGGTTTGCCTCCAGGACGAGCGCGCGTTCCGTCTTTGTTACACCTGAAAGGACTCGGAAGCCGCCAGGACCTCGGGACAAACGAGCCAGAGCTCGGCTTTGCATTGCACGCGGGGAGACACAATGAGAGCACCGGCGTGTACAGAGGGGGGGAAACACAAAAACAACACAACATGCCTGTGTGTGTGTGTGCGTGTGCGTGTGTGTGTGTGAGAGGGAGAGAAATACAGAAAGCTGGAGGGGAAGGGACCAGCAAGAACATCATCACAGGACATCATGTCTCAGTCCGCTAGAATACAAAGACAAGTCTGTAGATCAAAAGTGACATTTAGAAGATTTAATGACGTTCTTTACAGATAATTAATTCCATCAGCCACAAAGATGATGAGTGGGAAGTTTGCATGTTGCACTTGCAGTTTTTGTAAAGGCGTAATTATATTTTAAAAAGAAGAAGAAAAAGTACATCTTGTATATCGTCCTTAACATCTTTAAATAAAAAAAATAGTGTTATTTGTGAAGTGCATCATAATTTCAGATGTGACAATGTAAAGTTATTTTAATATATAACTTTTTTCTATTTAAAAAATTTAGCTTTTAATTAAAAAAAAAAAGTAGTGTTGAAAAAGCGGCACCATTTAAAAATTGTAAAAAAAAAAAAAAAAAAATGCATATATACATATTTCGAATTTGTTAAAATTAACATTTATTCTTATTTTTGAAAGGTAATACTTTCGAGTAGCATCATTTTAAAAAGTAAAAAAAAAAGTTAATTATTTTTAAAGCTTATTTTTATACTTACTTTTATCAAATATTCATTTTAACAATTTCTACATTTTAACGAATGGATATTAACACAAAAATATATGTTCTTTCTTTTTCTTTCTTTTTTAAAATTACCAAAAAGATGTAACTTGACATTTAGAAAGTACCATCACAAAAAAAAAAAAAAAAATTTAACTATACTTAAGCGTTTATGAAAATCACACGACCTTTACATTTTATATTGTAAACACTGAATGTATTATCACTTCACTTCAATCCACCAATTTCCTAAACCTAAAAGCGTTACTATGGTTACGACAGTCTGGTGGTTAGCAGAAATGACAAACTGATTTAACTTTCAATTCAAACCAGTTTCACCAGAAACACCTTCAACTGTAACGGATGAATCAGTGTGATCATTTTAACATCACTGCGTCTCCGACATCATTAATCACCATGGAAGAAATAACTACAGTGTACTTTAATCGCTTCTGATGTAACGAGGCTCTGAAGTCCACCTTCCTACCCGCGTCTGGTTTCGAGATGAGCGCGGCTGTAAATGTTTAGACGCCGTACGTTACTCAGATTAAAACTAAAACTACAGTGGGACACCGCGGCGCTGAAACAGGAGGCAGAAGCGACCCTCGGCCACGCAGGTGGCCACACTGACTCTATGAGCGGCTCCGCCCCTTTCTGCCACGTTACTTCTGGACGGTTAAAGTCGCATATCGTCCCTTTAGGAGAAGCGAAGCGATAAGCGAAAGAGAAAGAACGAGGACGAAGGTTTACGCGGCGTTATCTGAGCGAAGCAGCAGTGTTGGAGCAATCGCACAGCGTGCGTCTCTCACACACACTTATCTGCTGGCACGCTAACACAATTAAGTCATGTGACCATGGTAATGTGACACGTTACAGCACTGACCTTCACCTCCACCTGGGTTTCAGTGGCGTGAAAACTTTTTACTCTCATCAATAAAATTTTAAAACCTTAAGATGTAACTTGATTTCCCTGAAAATCACAGAAAGAGTCCTTCATTCATCAGGTCACCAAAACCTCCACCGCACTTCTTATAAAAGCCTGAAGTCTGGCCGATCCAAGTCCTGTCCCAGTCTTAGTGGGCGTGGCCTCATATTTTTCTCTATATTGTTCCAGGTCGGCTCTCGTTCGATCGGCTGGCTTTCGTTTCATGTTAGCTCTGGTTCATGAGGAGACATGAGCTTTTAAGAAATGCTTAATGATGTCAGACGTGACGCCACACGTGTGGCGGTCCCTGGGTCGAACAGATGACGTGGCTGCCCCCGGGCTGTGCGGGTGGCGTGGCGGTCCCCAAGTGGTGCGATACAGGAGGCCGTAATAAAGAGATTAAAAGTAGTATAGATGATAACCTCACCAATAAACACCAACCTTTAATCATCATTATGTTTTGCGAAATCCCGGATGCTCTGGTGTGATTATGTCACAGAATTGCAGCACTCAGACACACACACACCAGCGCTTCACTCTGAGCAGGAATTTAATGCTTTAGGGGGAAGGTAAGCTCCACCTCGTTTTTATGAGGCTGTCCCGTGGCCATGAGGCTTTTTACTCTTACACGCTTACACACGCGTTTCAGTTCCTGAAATCCGTTCACACGCAGAAACACCAAACTACAGTCGGTTTTTCAGCTGTGCTGAAGACGAGCAGGACGGAGATGAGGGACGGGATGATGAGGGGAACGGTGGAACGAGGGACAGAGAGGGGTGTGTGTGTCTGACTGAATCCCCCTCTCTCTGATCTCACCACCTCTTTTACCCTCTCTCAAAATCTTGCTCTCTCCCCTTTTCTCTCTCTCTCTCTCTCACACTGTCTGTATCTCCAAACCCCCCCCTCAGTCTATCCTTTACTCTGTGGCATCTCCACACCACTCTCTCCCCGTCCCTCTCTCTCTCTCTCTCAATTCCCCCTCATGTGAGAGATCGAGTGGTGAATGAAGGTGGAAACGCCACAGTGTTACAGTAAGCAGACATAATGTGGTGGTTTTTTTTCCCCCGCCAGGAGCGGAGCTGCAGTTGCACGCGACGCTCGCGGCGTTCTGAGAGAACTGTCCTGGCTACGTTTCGGGCCTGAAGCGTCGCCCGACATCGTCCCAGCTGGCGTTATCGTAAATCACTCGGAGAAATGAGTTCAGAAAAACAGAAACCCGTCTCTTTGTGCAATGCTTGATGCTCCAGAGCAGGTGATGAGTCACTTAGGTCGTTTCCACACACACACACACACACACACACACACACACACACACACACACACACACACACACACATTTCAGTTCAGTTTCTAAAAAGACAGCAATCGAAACTTCGGGACAAACTGAAACACACGCTAGCTGCGTCATCATTTATTCCAACCACAACTGTTTTCGCACCACGGTGTTTAAAAACTCAAATGTTTTCTGTAACGAGCTGTTTGTTTGACACTTAGGGAAGGAGTCTCCGGTGTCAGAAGTTTCCCCGACATTTCCGGTCCGGAGATGTTTAACACGGCGAGATTCGGGTGCCGGAGTAAAGGAATCTGGATTTAACACTGAAATAAATTACTCTTAAACTTTCATCGCGCTTAATGTTTCACCGGGAGAGAGCGAACAAATCCGGTACAAACTTAACTGTGATGATGCAAATCAGGATTGTGGTAAAAACGTGTCGTGATACCGCATCGGTGTTGCAATGGAAATGACGATGCGTTGTCTGTATAGTGATCGTAGCTAGGCAATAAAACTGTCAGTGAGACATCAGCGTGGCGTTCAGAAGTGACAGCGTGATATCGGTATGGAGATAAAGTGCTGGATCAGCGTTTTACGTTAAAATGTGATGGTGGGATAATGGTGATGTTTTAAATGCAACGGCGCCGTATCGTATGACACGTTAAAAGTCACGGCGCAGTACTGGTATGATGTTAAAATCAAAGGTGCCGTATGGGTGTCACGTTAAAATCGACTGTATCGTGTTTAATATTCTAAGAGACGGTGCCGCATAGGTGTGGCCTTAAAAACAGCGGTGCCGAATCAGCATCACTTTAAAAGAAATGGTGTGATATATCGGTATGGCATTAGAGTGACGGTGCCATACCGAGATCAGCGTCACGTTAAAAATCGATGGCGCTGTAGCGTGCGTCACGGTAAAAGTGACTGCGCCGTATCGGTATGGCGTCAAAAGTGACTGCGCCATATTGGCGTCACGCTAAAGGTGACGCTGCCGTATCTGTGTCTCTTTAAAAGAGTCTGTGCCGTATTGGTGTCGCATACAACGTCTCTGCATCAGCGTGGTTTTAAAACTGTGTGTACAGGGTTAATGAAGCGTGTGTATACGGTGAACAAACACGCGTACGTTTGCCCGTTAGTGACGTGTAACAGCGTAAAGGCGACAGGGTGAGCACGGTCACGGGCTCGAGTGCAAACCTGTCAGCTCACAGAGCACCCGGGGCTGAGCAACACCAAACACACAGCTTTTATACCACACGCACACACACACACTCGCACGCACAGCTGCCCGTGTTTAGCATACACACAAAAGCCCTGGCCATCGTAAAGAGAGAGAGAGAGAAAGAGAGGGAGGGAGTTTTTTTTTTTTTTCAGAAAAGACAAGGCCATTCCATTTAAAAAGCCACCACAGAGTCTCTGTCTCTCTCTGTCTCGCGTCCCATATGTTACACCTGGAAAACAAAACAGCTACACTTCTGCAAAGAACACACACCTATAAAACCATGTGTGTGTGTGTACAGTAACTACAGAGTACTGTACAGAGATCAGAGTGAGAAGATAAAAAAAGAGATAGATAGAAAAAGATAGTGACAGAGAGAGAGAGAGAGAGAGAGAGAAAGAATAAGAGACAGTGAAAGACGGAGGAATGAAAAGTAGAATGAAAGAGACAGAACGAGGAAGAAACTAAAACAGAGAGACAAAGGCAGGACAAGGAGGGGAGGACAAAAAAAAAAAAAAAGTCAAAAGTTTTTTTCTTCCTAATCACTTCATCCGTCTCCCTCGCAACACTTTCACCAAACTACAAACAGGAAGTGACATCAGAACTTCAAACAGCCCCGTTACTCGGATGCAGAGGGGTAATGACACAAAACCTCACACTGTGTGTGGTGTAGAAAGACGAGTGTGAAAGTGAGAGCGCGTCCTAAAGGAGGGTGAAGACGACCGGTCTAACACGGCGATGTCACACCCTAGGCTAATCGATTAGCATTAATGCTAATGTAGTCATTGTTCTGTGGTGTCCCAATTTTCTGAAACCGGTGAAGCTCTGAGGAAAGCACCATCCACGTTTATGGACAGCCGTGATTGGCCGGGGTCACTGTGATTGACAAGGGGGGAAGAAACCATGCCCCGCTCCGAGATTTTGTGCTCATAGACTCCAGATCAAGGACAGAAATGTCATCGTGAGCAAACCATTTCTTTCTATGGTACTATGCATAATCGCATTTAATTTGTTAAGGTTGCATTCAGATTAATCACAATGGGCGGAGTACATGACCCAATTGGTTACACTGGCACTGTGGTAGAAACATGTGATCCGATTGGTTACTGTGGCACTGTGGGCGGAGCATGTGATGACTGGCTAGAATTGCACCATGGATGGAGTCCTGTGAACTGATGTGTTACCGTGGCACCATGGGTAAGAGCATATAATGCGGTTGGTTGTACTGGCACTGTGGGCAGAGCCTGTGATCAGACTGGAAGTAGTGGCACTGTAGGCGGAGCATATAATCCAACTGGTTACACTTGCACCATGGGCGAATGATGTGATCGATCAGTTACTGTGTCACTGTGGGCGGAGCATGTCATCCGATTGATTGTAGCGGCACTGTCGGTGGAGCATGTGATCCTGTTGGTTATAGAGATACTGTGGGCGGAGCCTGCAATGACCGGTTAGGGTGGCACCTTGGGTGGGATCCTGTAATCCGATTGGTTACCGTGGCACCATGGGCGAAGCGTACAATGAGACTGGTTACACTAGTACCGTGGCCGATCCTGTGAGCTGATTGGTTGCAGGAGGTAGCGTGGGTGGAGCATGTGATCTAAACTACGACTTTAAAATGCTGAGGAAAACTCACTACTCTGCTCGCGCAAAACACCATCAGCTTAGGGTTACACACACAGGCATACAGCCAGCGACACGGCTAACCGCTCACATGTGCCAGAAACATCCCGGCTTTAATTCATCGAGGATTTCATTTGGCTCGATTAAATCCATTGTCTTGGATATGAATATGTGTGTAGCAGCTCATTAAACTGCCTAAATACACTCGTGTAAGTGTAATAATCTACTGGGTGTGCGTTAACACCTCCCTGTCTAACAAGCTGTCATTCGATTTAAAACTCTAGTTTCTCACACACACACACTCATCTGTTCTCACACAGAACTTGCCTGCCCCGGAATCCTTACACGCATTTCATCCCGCCGGTGATAAACCCGAGCGCTGAGCGAACCAGACGCGGCCGTGGATCAGTGCTCTCCCAGGCGCGAGGTAATAAAGACTGCAAACGGACAGGGGAACTTCCGGGCTAGGTGGGGTCGCGTGCTGGAAACAGAGTGACCTAGTTAATGCTAAAGCGGTGGCTGTAAAACACCAGAGCCATGAGCGCTAGCACGCAGCCTCCCAGAGGCTCCGGAGTACAAAGGCCTGCACAGTATATCGGAAACTTAATAAGGCCGCGCTCGGCCATGTGTGAACGTCTGATAACTCGCTCCTGTCTCATCTGTACATCACAGACGCTGCTTCTGTGAATCATCATAAAGTCAAAGATACAATGAGGACGTCGGGATAATCAGTTACGAAGAATATGAACTTGAATGCTGAACTTTTTATAAATATAAGACTATCACGACGAGTGTCCTAATGAGGTTATTCTCAGAAAGGAGGATCTGAAAAGCCAGCAAAAACACAGCTGATGAAATTTACAGACTAGTCATTTATAATTTATTACAAAAAGGTTGTCAATAATATAAGTATTTGTCTAACTTTAAAATAATTTTTGTTATTTAAGTGTGGCTAAAATATTGGCAAACATCCTCTTACTGAGATCACTTAAAAAATGTGTGAATACAACATGGTATGTTTAATAGTTAATTATCGCAGTTTAAATTGAAATATGAATAAAAGAAAAAAAAAATTGTGCATCCTTAATAAATATCTATACAAACACATATGGTTTGTGTGCGCTTTTGTTGAAAACTAATACTAAAATACCGTCACAAGCTTTAAAGCCTCAAAAAAGTTCACGGTGCATTTCCATTTAGCCACACCCACAAAACTCCATAAAAAGGCAATCCAAAAGTCGACTAAACCCAGATCTCCCATTGTGTTTTGTCTTTCAACATCTTTGTAAATTAACCTACTTGAATATAAACATAGTCAACGTGACGATTGTTTTATGTATACACACAGTATGCGTGAAAACGCCAACGTTTACCTCAGGAAAATGTTTATTAGTACAAAAAGTGATTAAACCTGAGCTGTAGTTCAGCATTAGCGCTGATTAACATAAACCCGTCAAGGCCGCGGTTCTAAAAAGCAATCGCAGCTTCACGCTCACTCTTGAGGTAAGATTATAAAATAATGCAACAAAATCTCTCGGGTATTTTTGCTCGAGTTTTTTTTCAATAAAGTCTGTATAATGAATAAACAAATCATTCTGGATTTCCAAGCATTTTGTGCTTTCAATACAACTTTTAAGTTGAAGTAAATTTGCATTTAATTTGACTATTAAATTATGTTAAATAGTCAATATAATCCTTAAATTAATATATTAAAATACAGAATAAGGAAAGTTTACCAAGTGAAACTTTAGTTATTTGAAAAAACACAGTTACTAGACAGCTACTGTAGGTACCAAGAACCCAAAATTAGCTAGCTAGCACATCGCTGAGGAATTTTTTACAGACAGTCTGAAGGCACATTAAACGGAAGGCGGAACCTTTCAGAATAACGACTTTCCCTCGGATGCTGGTCATAATTGGGTTTATTCGTATTAAGTTACATTACCTTAGCAATAACTTACACACGCCGTTTTAAATATTAGGTATATAATCATTTATACTAGCACAGCCAGTACTGCAAATATCGCTCCTGTTCTTCCTAGCATATCCAAGTGTATAAATCACAGCGCTGTGCCATCGAAAACACCAAAGAATGAAGAAATAATCATGTAAGCATGCATGTAAAGGTGCCTGGTCTCATGCCAGCAGGAAAAGTAAATGCTGATGGCTTGGATTTCTAACAAGCGGCAGGTGTTCGATGCCAAACCCGTTCTGTGTGCGCTTGTTTCCAAGGTCTTGAGAAACCTTGGCGTGCTACCAAATTACACACCCAAAAACTCACTTTCCAAAATAAAAAATAAAAAAAGGTCTGAGAAAACAAAACCAATTTGGCAAGCACTAATTAACAGGAAAGTCTCTCCGCCAACAAAAAGAAATTCATTTAACCGCGGAATTTAACACGATTTCTTATTTGTTATCCTTTCTTTCAAGTTACTATGTTACTATTTTGTAAATCAAGCCTTACAAACAAGTCAGTTATGCATTATTTTAGCTTTATGCCCAACTTCATTGTTTATCTATGTTATATAACTTAATAATAAGCATGTTAGCTAGCTACTACATGAGCTACAAAATTGTGACGTAATAACGCTCTCTTTCCCAGTGACTCTTTTTCAATTCCACAGAATACACAATAAAAATTATAAACACAATCGGAAAATACTTTGCTTCTTTTTTTCTGAATTGTTACTTCATAAACTTTTACACGAAAAACCCACCATTTACTCAGAGTAATCGTTAAGCTGGAATTGAACAGATTTGTGCTCAAATCGTTTGTATGATCGCTTACATACACACAAAAATTGGTATTCATGAAAATCCTATAATTAAAAAAATACTATACTAGTATAATACTAGACTAACGAGTATAAACCTCAACTAATTCAAATAGCATAATTTAATAATTTATTATTACTACTAACATTATAAAATATTCTTTTTAGCAAATACAACAAGTCAAAATATCCACTTATTTTTAATATAGTTATCCTAGCTATCTGTGTGCTTGACCTTTTAAGTAGTTTTGTGGGCATCACTATATGCAAATGTGCCGAGTCCGGAATGAGCGTTACAGTTTACAGGCTAATCAACACACACACTCAAACGAGTACGAAAATTGTCACAATCTAACAAAAAGATTGACAAACGAGTATAATTTTGCAACAATTTCTAAATCAGCTGACTTTCATAAATGCTAAATGTGTACAGTATCCACAGAAAAAGAGGAACTCATGCCTCTAATGTTTAACATCAGAATATTCATTTTAAATTTGGATAAAATTGTAGCCCAGTGCGAACGCCTTCCAGTCCAAGCGGTGAACAATCAGAATTTCCCAACTATGACTGAGAAAACCCTCAGCTTGGAATTCCCATCCAGAAACTCTGGAAATTCTTCTCAACTCCAAGTTTAGAAATGATGTAAACTGCCATGTTGATTCAACATCATCAAATAGTCAAACTTCTGCCTTTACAGAGCCAACCTGCTGTGTCAAACCGAAGGCAGCTTTAGTTTCCACCTCAAACGTTCCAACCAACCATTTCACATCTCCTGTACACTCTTCTGTCCATGAGATTGGAATCTTTGGAAGTTGCCGTCTGATTGGCTCGCTGCTCTTCCTAATCCTAATCTCCAAAAAGTTCTCTCAAACTGTTGTAGGTCCTCTATAATCCTACAGGTGGCACTCGAAATGATTCACACATTGACAGGCATCACATCATCCTGTGTGGTAGGAGTAAATTATTTGCCGAGTATGTTTGGAATGGTAACAAAATCTAAAAGAACAACAATTTATTATGTTATCAAAATTTATACACTTCAAAGTACGGTTTCTACTGAACGCATATTGGTTTCACACCAGCATAAATTAGAAAAATCCCAAGTCGAAATATCTGCACGTCTTTTTGTTGCACCGGTAACGCTATAATGTTTTACAAATTATAAAAGCTCTTAGAATTACTATGTATTTATAAGTCCCGATAAACACATCTGAAGTTGAAAATATCGCAAGTTGGAATTAAAGCATTAACGCTGACCCTAACCTAGCTTAAAGCTCAAAATTTATCAAATTTGAAATACAGTTTCTACTTTATGTGTATCGTGAAGTAAAAAAATTCATTAGTCGAACTAGGGCTGTTCAATTAATAAAAATTAATGAAAAATAAATACAATTCAGACGCGCTAATCGAAGTAATCTTGCCCGTTGTCAATTATTTTTTAATTCTGTGAATACTGGCCTTTTAAAACCACAATACAAAGTGTGTATTATATGACTCGACCCCTTCCAGTAGGTGATAAGGAAGCACCACAGAAAGTCTTTCATTAGAAGAAAAAAAAAAATCCCAGCTTTCAAAGTTGAACAAATTTACAGTACAAACCGTGTGACTGAATAATGAAAAAGCCAGGAAATAATTATAATAAAATAATCGCTCGTTAATCATAATCGGGGTAAGATTTTCAAATGAATTGAGATCATATCGCCCAGCACTTTTTTTTTCCCATAAAATAGCTAACTAGCACTGACAACCTGCTCCGAGGTACAGGACAGTCATAATCAAGCAATCCTGAAGTTGATTAATTTCCCAGGATGGCACAACACAAAGTCTTTTACCACCCCCGCCCCATACTACTAAGTTCCTAAAAAGTAAACCGAGTACACTCTCTCGTCACGACAATGCAGAGTTTATGCTGCAGATCAAAATCTGGATGACGGAGCCCTAACCAGACAGATAATTGCTGTTAATTTGCATGCGCGGCTGGAGATCCTGGTGCGACAAGAATAGGAGCTGCGACGTTGCCATGCGTGCGCGGCCTGCTCATTAGCCCCGGCGTGGATCCTGCTGCCCCCCTACGACAGGGATCCAGACTTGTGTTGCTTCTCTGTGGGATTAAACAAAGACTAATCTGCTTTGAGATGGTGTAAAAAGTGATGTCTGATCTTAATTCTTAATGTTTATCAAGAACTGAGACACACATTTAAAAAAAATGATAATAAATCATCAAAAATCACCAGATTTAACTTTTTTTTTTCACTTTTAAATGACAAAGCATGCATGTGTAAAATTATACAGGGTAAAGTAATGCATTTCAATTAGAAAACTGATGACAAGTGTATAATAATTATTATAAAAGTTTGTAAGAGTATACAATAAACTTTCTTTTTTTGTAAAATCTAACAAGATGGTAATGAAATAAAGTTTGAAATACAATTTCACACACAATATCGAAGCTTAAAATAATAAAATACTCCTATACTACAGAGACACATGTATACTACTGTACACAGGTTCAAAACATGCCTTGGCAAACAATGGCTACAGGCTAGTTCAAGTTAGCCTTCCACTGCCTGAGAGCTCGATCCCAATCCGCTGCTCGATCCCTACGCATGCGCACTACCTCCTGCGCTGAAGCCCACAGCTGAGCATGCGCCCTACCTAGTGCACTATATAGCAATTTGGACGTGTCATAAACGACAAAAGTAAAAGTTATCACATCACCCAAAGAGCTGGAAGCACTTAAAACACTCAAAACACGAACTTAGTGTTAGTTCTTGAGATTTTGAGATGATGATTAAAAAACTAAACAAAAGATACTCACCAAAAACAAACATTTTTCACGCTTTCGAGTCGAACAACATCCAGAAACTCAACCTGATGCTGGTTTATTTAGTGCAGAATGCGATAAAAAAAAAAAGTTAGAAAGTTCATATAAAAAAAAAACAGGCCTAACACACTCTCGCTCTCGCACACTCACACACATACAAACACAACCACACACACACTCACTCACACCGATATACACTGCTGTGTTTCCTTATTGCTGCATGTTTCCTACTAAACACACACACAGACTGGGCTCTCAGTGCAGGAGTGAGGAGTGGAGAGCGGGCCGATCCATTCGCGACTCCGCGCAGGGGTGTGCGGCTTATCGACAAGGTCTGATTTTGAAATAAATCAGAAAACTTTGACCAAACAATATAATCGCAAACAAAACAAACTGTTTCTATCATGAAAGTTAAATAAAATGTTCGAGTTTTTTAATTAATTCTTGAAAATAAAATGGTACACATTACACGCCCCCCCCGGTCTGATTGGTACAACCCCACTGAGAAATACTCAAATGTGATTAGCGATGACGCAGTTTGTGTAAGACTTTTTTGGTTTGTTTTTTAATTGACGTATTAAAACGTTTTTTTTTAAATAAATGTAATAATAATATAATACAGTCTATTAATGAAATATTAGTGAATTACACAAAAATAAAAAATATATACTTTCATTTATGATTTTCGTGATGTGACCTAGCACCTCCAGGGACAAGGGTTCAGTTCCCACCTTAGGGTCTTTGTGCATGTGCGGTCTCTCTCTGGGGTAGGCTCCAGGCCCCCGCGCCCCCGCGACCCTGCGTTCTCAACGATGAGATACATTAGAATGCACATGCGAAAAGATTACAATCAAACATATATGATATCTAAACCTTTATTGTGTGTAATATCATATGAGAGAGAGAGTGCTGTTGTAATGAATATCAGCACGTCTGTGATGCGGTTGTATACAACAGGGTCACAAATACAATTTATTATAAACAGATTATGATTTGTTTCTTTATTTAACCAGTTATTTTGCTCCAACACATATCCTTTTGGGCCTGGAACTAACTAACCCTGCCTGGTGGAGCTGGCGACCCACAGTTAGCGATCGAAAGTAATTAACATGTGAATGTAGATTTAAATTCTTAGCGGTACTATGTAGCCAAACTGTTAGGACAATAAAACATGGAGGTGGTAGACAGTCCTGAGAAACCTACCGTATGAGGTTTATTTTATATTTTCACTTATTCCGCTTTAGAATATCATCTTTCTTAACTTTTAGGTTCAGGGGTTGAATCGCAAATAACGTGAAATGGAAAGCTAGTACATTACGTAGGGTTTGTTTTCTTCCTGAAAGTACTTCTGTGACTGGGTGTGAATGTAGGTTTTGTTAGGCAGCTGCTCTCTCCTCAGTACTGCGGACTGTACAGACCTACTCTCACCCATGCTGTGACCCACATATGTGTAATTAACCACTGTACAACACCTGGGACACTGAGTCATACATACGTCACCACTCGTGGAATGCCTCTCATACAATCAGATTATTCAGTTAGAACTAACTGGTGTATAATATTTAAATTTAGCATTAGTAGCAAAAGTGAGGGTCTTATTTATTTATTTTAGATTTCCCCCCGATTTTCTCCCTAATTTAGTCGTATCCAATTCCTCCCCGTCACTAGGGGGCTCCCACGTTAAGCTACTACCACTCAGTCGGGAGGGCCGAAGACTATCGCGTGGTTCCTCCGAACCACGTGACGCCAGACGAATGCATCTTTTCAAACTGCTCGTTCACGCACCATTGGGGGCGGAGTAACACACTCGGAGGACAGCGCTATCCGCTCCTTCCGCTCGCATGAGCTCACAGACGCCCCTGATTGGCTCTAGAGCCGTGATTAATGTAGGAGCACTAAGTACCTCTCATCCCTCCGCTCTGAGAGAGCTCGGCCAATCAGCTCTCTCTAGACCTCCAGCTACGAGAGGTTACAGCATCAACTGGGAATCGAACTTGCGATCTCCGGATGATAGGGTGAGTGCTTTACCACTGCTCTTAATCATTAATTCCAATCATAATTAATTCATTAATATTGAAGGGACATGCTCCAAATATATAAATTCTTACTTATTATACTGAAATGAAACAAATCTTTTTTTTTCCGAATTAAAATTGAGAAAGGTTGTTTCGCAACCAACACTAGAAACTAAAAAGAGGAATATAGACCTTTCAGTTACCCAATCTGCATTACGTCAACTGATCCACCCGGTGTACATGTCACATATCGTGTAATCCATCGGTTTAAGGTGTTTCAGGAGGACACAGAGCTCGGGTTCACATTCGCAGAGAACAACAAAGCGTATTTGTGGGTGTTAGCGCTACGGACACACCTATCACATTCTCTGTGCCACGTGACGTTTTAGATGGAGTTCAGAGAGTGTGTGAGGAGAGGAAGTATGAATCCCGGGGAAATGGTGTAATTAAAAATGACATACTTTATAGTCATAAGAGTTCCTCTTTTGTCTGTACGAGCCTTTAGCACTGGCCTACATTCTGTAGTATGTGTAACTGTGTGGTCAAAAAACTTGTGACCAGTGTTGTGAAGGTTGCTAGGCAGCTGGTAAATACAGTATGTACACTAAGTAATAATTTAGCTAGCTATCATGTAGCTGTTATTTTTTGCACAGTGTGAAGGTGTACACTCTGGAGAAACAAGACAAAATCATCAGAAATGTCAACATTTACTTCAGCTGTGTTTTTAAAAACAGTAGGAAAAATTTTATATAGCTATAATTACATAATAATTGCACTAATCATCACCTGCTAGCATGGTAAACAAACAAAATACCAAAAGGGCTACTGTTTAAGTCATAAAAATGCTAGGTAATGCTACTTAATACTAATAATTTAGCTAGCTGTTATGTTTGTACACAGTGTAAATGTGTACAATTAGTAGAAATGAGACACAGAAATCCGAAACATGAACATTTACCTCTGATCTTTTTTTTTATTAATAAATACCATTTACAATTCTAGTTAGCATTAACTGAGATAGTATAGTAAACAAATAAAAACAAAAGAACACCCATTAGTTTACTGTTAAGTCATAAAAAGCTAGGTAATTACTGAGTAATAATTTAGCTAGCTGTCATATAATGGCTATAATTTTTATACAATGTTTGAATTGAAATTCCAAAATATTAACAGTAATGTGCCTCCGAGTGGCGCAGTGGTGCAGCGCTCGCCCTATCATCTGGAGATCGCGAGTTCGATCCCCGGGTGATGCTGTAACCTCTCGCAGCCGGAGGTCTAGAGAGAGCTGATTGGCCGAGCTCTCTCAGAGGGGAGGGATGAAAGGTACTTAGTGCTCCCACATTAATCACGGCTCTACAGCCAATCAGGGGCGTCCGTGAGTTCACGCGAGCGGAAGGAGCGGATAGCGCCGTCCTCCGAGTGTGTTACTCCGCCCCCAACGGTGCGTGAGCGAGCAGTTCGAAAAGATGCGGTCGGCTGGCGTCACGTGGTTCGGAGGAACCACGTGATAGTCTTTGGCCCTCCCGGCTGAGTGGTAGTAGTAGCCTTAATGTGGAGCCCCCTAGTGTGAAGGGGCTTTACACAGGGTAAAGGTGTGCAGGCAGTATTAATGAACCAAATTCCCCGGAATTGTCAACAATTACCTCAGATGTGCTTTTAAATAAGTAGAAAAAAATAATTGTATTATAATTCCAGTTAACATTAACTGATAGCATAGTAAGCAAATGAAAACAATAGAACACCCATATTTACTTTTAAGTCATAAAAATATGAGTAATGACTAAGATTAGTATTTTAGCTAGCTATCATGTAAATGTCTTTTATGCAAAGTGTATTAAAATTCCACAATATCACCAGAAATGTCAACATTTACATCGTGTTTTTAAATAAGTAGAAACAGACTAGGTTTACAGTTTAAGTCATGAAAACACTATGTAACACCTTAGATTAATAATTAAACTAGCTGTTTATATGTTTTCATACAGCGTAAGGATGTATTTAAAGAACACAAATTCGTCAGAAGTTTTAACATCTACCTCAGATGTTTTTACAACAGTAAGAAAATATTACATATAATGACATGTAGCTGTTATGTTTGTACAGAGCATAAAGCTGTACAGGCAGGACAAATGAGACGAAATCATCAGAAATGTCAACATTTATCTCACATGTGCTTTTGAATAAGGAGAAAAATATCCTATACAACTATAATTACAATATATTTCCAGTTAGCATCAACTGCTAGTATGGGAAACAAATGAAAATATTAGAACATCTAATAGGTTTAATGTGTAAGTCATGAGAACATTAGGTAATGACTAAGGCTGAATATTTGTTTAGGAGTCTTGTGTTTTTTTTATCTAATGCAAAGGTAAATTGGCAGTAAAATGAAACAAAATCCTCAGAAATATGAACCTTTACCTCAGATGTGAAAAAGACTCTTCCATTACAGTAAATTACAAGTAGTTAGCATTGACATTGCTAGTAAAGTGAACATTTGAATATAGTCATGAGAATACTGTTGCTAGGGAAGTGGAAAATACAAGTGCTGTGTTTATGCGAGTTGATGACTGAAGATAATATTTAGCTTGCTAAATCATTGCCAGTAATTTCAGGAATACCAACATGTTGTTGAATTAGGATGTAATACAGAAATTCTATGTTTTGCTCATGTGGATTTTTTATTTTGTAAAACAAGAGTATCTAAAATTTACAGAATTATTATGCTACACACATTGCAGGTACATGTACATGTACAGTACTGTACATGTTAGTGTAATGTCATAGAGTTCTATATTGTAATATAGCATCAACATAATTTAATAAGTGTACTTTATGATACAATAATCATTACAATTTAATGGTTGATATATGATAAACTTTAATATTTTATAAGTAATAAAACACTTAATGTCAATCTGTTTTAGGGAGTTTAGACATTGTCATGGCAGTTTGCCAACATGTTTACAATCGTTTGCAAAATCTTGTTTATTAATAAAGGTCATGCTAATGTTATTATGACAATATTATTATAACATATAATTATATTATGTTATTAAACCTTCAAATGTTTGTAGCTGAATAGATTTTTTTTTTCTCTATTCATTACTTGGTGGTGCCTTATGTTTGGAACAAATATAATATGCAGCCTCGAGATTATTAACAACTTTTTATTATTAATTATTATTTTAATTAAAAATTATTAACAACAATGTCTAAAAATTGCAAAAAAATTTTGCATAATTGGTGCCCTTTAACGTTACAGCTTTACTACTGTTATTAAGCCCTGACACTGGAGATTCATTTCTACTTCATCATATTAACATTACGTTTTTTTTTTATATATATATACATTTTATTTTTTTATTTTATTATTCATCTTCGGCTATGCAGAACATCTTCTGTTTAAGTCTCCATGAATGAGTTGTTACCATAGAAACGATAATGAATTGCATGATTAATGATCAATATTTTCAGATTTGAGAATGAAAAGTATTTCAATCATCATGTTTATTGTGATTATATCTTTCATTACTGCTGAAAAATATGAGGAACACAATGATCATGTCATTTAGATATTTGTTGCACCTGAGCCATGGTTAAATGTGGGTTTCCATGCAGTGTGTGTGTGTGTGTTTCTGTGTGTTAAGTAGGTCAGCCTGTCAGCGAAGTCACTCTTTTGCTTACTGGGCAATAATCAGATCACAATCAAGGTCAGTATGAGCACTAACTATAAACAAAGGTCTGATGACTCACCGATACAGCCTTGGGAGTGTGACGACTCCTGCTAAGCGTGTGTGTGTGTGTGTGTGTGTGTGTGTGTGTGTGTGTGTGTGTGTGACCTAACCCTGATGATCGTGTGTTAATCTGGACAAAACATCTGCTGTAAAGCAGTAATCCATGTACATGCGTGCAGGAGACACACATTCTGCTAACTGCTTAGCAGTGATCCATCATTTTAGCTTCTTTAGCACCTCAAAAAATTATAAATCATCTTTAAATCACTTCATCATCATTCTGTTTCTGTTGCTCTGTAGAGTTATTTGTCATTTACAATGCAGCATGTCTCCAAATAAAAGTGTATACCTACACTACCAGTATAAAGTTTGAAAACAACTTCTAATTCCATGGACTTTCCTGATTTTTTATTTCTTTATTATTGTATTCCTCAATTTGTCAAACAAAAAAGTCAAGATTTTTTAATTAATAATTTAAACAGTCTAGATATGATTTTTAATTTAGAATCTCTAGAGTCTTTTTACCGAAATGTCCTGGATGCTGGTGTTTTTTTTTTTTTTTTTCTAAGATAAGATTGTCCAAAATTTCATATTCAGGAAAATATTTTTTACTTTTATTTAAGTTCAGGTGCAGTCTGTTAAAACAAACAAACAAACAAACAAAAAAGTAAAAAATATAATTTTGTGTTCAAAAATACTTAAGAAATTTGTTTCCTTAACATGAGTCAGTCTGCTAGCAAACATTAATTTATGCAGCAAAAGACCTCAGTTAAGGTTAGCTTGGCTAAGTCTTCTTTTATTACACAATATAACTGTTGGCTTATTACACGCTAACCTTATAGCTGTTCTGAATAGCATTTAACGACAAATATCTTGTTTGACAGGTCACATTAGCTAAGCTATGTCATATGCTATATCAACAACGTTAATGCAGTGTTGAGAATGTTCAGACAGCTACCTAGCCTAGCTAATGCTGCTAGACTATTTAGGCTATATAATGCAAATAATCATGTAGCTGTTATGTAATTTTTATAGAGGGTATAATCATCAACTTTTAACTACACACTGATTATGACATTATGACTACATTTAGCAGTGACCGCTAAGGAACAAATTAGCTAAAGTTGAAAAGCTGTATATTATGCTAAACTACCTAAAAACACCACTCATGCTAAGTAATGTACTAGTCAGCATAGCTTATGTGTCCTCAGGAGATGTCTGGCTTGCTTTGTGAATTATTAAAGACAAAAAAAATAAAATAATAATAATAATAATAATAAATCACACTGAAGTAAAGCAAAGAGAGAGAATGCATGAGATATACTGAATAAATTAATTATGCTAAGCAGTTCATCAAACTAATTAATTAACTTTGTACTTTTTACGTTTTCAGTTTAAAGGATATATTCTGTTGTATTATATAAATGATTATTATTATTATTATTATTATTATTATTATTATTATTTTAACTCTAATGTAAGTTCCCTATTGTTATCCCTTGGCAAATAATTCAGGATGTGACATCAGATGTCTGGCAGGCGTCTACCAGGCGGGATAAGGGAGTTTCAGATGCCGTGCTGTTTGGTCATTGAGCATACTGAGACTATCATGGGATCTGTCTCACTCAGTAATAAGGTCTAATTGACTTGGGGCCTGCCTCGTTAGCCAGGCGTGTATCACAGCTGCATCAGTATACAGATGCAGTAAACACAGCTGTTAGCCTCGGCAAGCTCCACCTAAAAGAATACAAATCTGAAATAACATCTGATTACTGTAGCTAATCAACTCCTTGGTGGCCGGTTAGCATGTTATATATCATATGATCAGACTAACATTGTCTTAAATATGTTCCAGTATCATATAATTTTGGCCTGACATGGACATACATACAGTACAGTACAGGGATACATACAACCGATGTTTTCCCATTGTTTTTCCAAATGTGTTTTTTTTTTTTCCATTAAAACTACACAAAGGCAAATAAAACCCAGTAACCCCCTAGGAACTTTCTGGAAAGCAATAGCGACCACTTAACATGCTAGCAAAACACCCATCTGTAAGTACGGTGATGAGACTAAAACATTTGAACGCTGCAAACGTTTTAAAGAAGCCCGTACATCCGTGAATGACGATCCCGGACGAGGTGACTCGGAGCTCACTGCAGTCGTTCCCGTGAACACTTGTCACTGCAGAAGAGACGCATCTGTCCGTGTGAACTGTACACACAATAATTCACCAACACCACTTGCAAATTACAGGAATTCGGCTGTACATTCCTGACCTCGCTCCAAGACATAGTCACATGTTTAGGCCATTAAAGGAGTTCCTGGGAGGCCAGGGTTTCAGACATGAAGCAGGCAGTCTGATCATGACTCCAGTGTACTGAGAAAACATTCTACCTTGATGGTGTCCAGGCACTAGTGAAACACTTGGATAAGTGTATTAGTGTATCAGGGGATTATATGGAGGAATAAAGGAAGTTTTTACTCTCAGAACTGTGTTCTGTTATTGTGTACAATCAAAAGTCCCACTTTTACTTGAACATTCCTCAGATGATATAGAAAAACTTATTGCCAATGTTTGTGCATGTTTTATTTTTATTGGGTTATGTGATAATTCCCAGTATTTTAGCACATCAGTGTGTTTTATAATCAGTGGTCTAACTGAAATGCATCTCAAAGTGTAACTATACAGTTAAATATATGAGGTTCAGAGATTCTTTGGAAGATTCCAGTCGGGTTTTGTGGTTAAACCTTGCTTTGTTCTGGTTAGGAACTGAAGACTAAAGCAGCTGTGAGACGGAAAACTGTCATTAGAGAGACTTAATGAGTTACACACCTCCATCTAGTGGAAACATATAAGCGGTGGAGGTTTTTAATGATTTAGTTAAAGGACCGACTCTTTAAAGTGAACGCAGAGGCCGGACTCACTTGCTGTTGAACAAGTGGTGAAAATATTGCAAATTTCTCCAGTTTGTGATACATTGAACTCCAGTAAGAGTCTTTAGAAAGTGCTGAAGTAGACTTTACAGATTGGTTCGACTCTCCCAAAAATTAACAGAAATGAATGCGGTGATGTTGCATAAAGAATCAGTCAGTCAGGGTCGGAGCAGCTTTTCATTTTTACTTCTCAAAAAAAAAAGTGCAATATATATTTATATTAGTCTTACAAAAACATTTGAACAAAACTGAAAGAAAATCCAAACATTTTTACAGGAGTGTTATGAACCAGAGTTTTAAATAGAGAGCATCTCCTGCGTACAGTAACATAATTAACTAGTCTGATGGTGAGCATAGTGTTCACTCGATAAGACATCAGTGCTGTCCAGTTTGCTTGTTTTTAATATTCAAGTGCTTCTCGTCATCCTCTTTCTTCTCCATGTAAGACTGAACGGATCTCCATAAAGCCCGGATGTTCCCCTCTCCGAAGCCGGTGGCTCCACGCCGCTCGATCAGCTCCAGGAAGAACGTGTCCTCTGAGAAGATCGGCTTGGTGAACACCTGCAGCAGGTATCTGCTGGAGAATGAAGTCTGGATTAAGCAACATACTAAAAAAAAAAACTCCCACCATATAGCATGTATTTATAGCCAATCAGGGAGCTTCAACTGTGTCAAATTTACATACAGCATGATGACTTATGATAAGATGATAACTGATGCAGGGGAAGTCTAAACTATATACTCTAAGTTATAGCAAAGATCACTTTTTTTTTGCAAGAACTAAGATAAACTCTTAACACAGATTAATGTTTAAAATGTATTTTTATAAAAGTTTAGATCAACTTTCCTAGTTTTCTAAACAACTAACTACTTCCATGCAAGCATTTCTTTTTCTTTACCATCATTAAATACATTAAAAGGTCGTACATGACAGTACTGTACATTTCTCTGTAAACAGGAATCGGCTGCAGTTAGCTTCCGAGTAGCAAAGTGAAGGAGGATGAACCAGAGCTGTGATTGTGTAATCTGAATTGTGTTGTTTCTTTATAGCGTCACGCACGAACGTACAGAATTGCGGGAACTGCATGCGTTTTTTGCAAGACAAGAGTTTTGCAAGAGTTTTTTTTTTTTTTTATTCCAAAGAACTAAATGGAAGAAATAAATAAATGATAAATAATAATAATAATATTGCATAATGATATAATACATATAATTCTGAAATTGGTACAAAGGGATCGTGATGATATCCTATTGGCTGGTCTCTTGTGATTCCCCTTTCTGACACACACTATATAGGGTTTAGTACGTGTCATCATCCAGACCAGACCTCTTTGTATGTGTGCTCAGATCCTCGGCGTTCACCCGCAGGTCCGTGTCTAACAGGATGCCGTGCTGCATCAGGGCTTTCGGGTCGTACCCCGCCTCCTCAATCTCCTGCCGCCGGCCCACCTCAGTGTAGTACGCTGCAGGAGGAGAGACGAACTGAATGCCGGCGTCGGCCATGACCTGCATCGTGGACACGATGTCCTGCGTGAACAGTCCAATGTGCTGAATCCCCGCACCTCTGTGCTGCTCCAGAAACGTGTCCACCTGATTCCTGCCTGAATCACACAAACAAACAAACAAACAAACAAAAAGTAATTAAATGTTCACCACGAAAAAATAATAATTATGACCTGATTCCATGCAGCTGCACAGAAACTGTCCCAGTTCTGATAAAGTGTGACGCCGCACCCTGCTCAGGCAGAGACTCAGCGATGACGAACTTGCAGTCCGGCTCCTTTCCATCTTTAAAAGGGAGCTTGATTCCCGTCTCGCTGCATTTCCAGTACTCCATGGCGGTCAGACGCAGACCGATTCCGTCCTGATCCAAGACATAGCCTTCCTCTGCGTCCTCATTACTGAACAAACAGGACAATACACGTGACACGCTTTATCCACTTTTTTATTACAGACCAAGATCACCTGGACACAAACCTTCAGCCTGTTAAGATATTAGAAATTAAATTCCTTAACTGTATTCTGTAGAACTAATGTATAATAAGAAATTATCCAGGAAAATTTCTTATCAGCATCTTCTATGCATAATACAAACTTTATACATGTGTACAATTTCTACTTTCTTTTTTTTTCTCTCTCTCTCTCTCTTTTATAGCTGATAAGTACAAAATTTAATCAGTATCTTCAACCAGGACTAAGGTTGGCGAAAGAATAATACCCAACAGATCTCTTACGAGGACGTTACAAAGATATGTATAGACAACGAAGTTGGGAAAAATTTCTGGTCTCAAGAGGATAATGTTGACTAGTATTATGATTATTGCTGATAAAAAAAAAATGTTGCTGGTCTTTCGACTGCTCCCATCGAGGGCTCGCCACATGTTTATAGCCAGTCAGGGAGCTCCAACTGTGTCCGATTTACATACGGAACTTTAACTGATGCAACTAGGATTGGACCATCTGATCTGCACACAGGATTTTCGCTTGCGGACGCCATTCCTGACGCAGCCCACCCCATACTTTATCCGGGCGTGGGACCTGCACTGCACCCAGAGGCTGGAGTTTCACGCATTGGGTCATAATCGAACCCAAGCCTTCAGCATGGAGGGGCGAGAAACCTGCCATTGAGCCACCAATGCACCTGATTCTATACCATTTACAGAGTAATCTCCCAGCGCCCCCTGCAGGACATTAGGTGTACATGAGGCATTAGTGTAGACACTATGTACAGTAGGATGTATAGGGGTGTATGTAATGTGTGTGTGGGGGGGGGGGGAGATGCAAAGTGGCATTTAGGGCATTGTTTACGTTAAACTGGATGAATGATAACATATTTTGGACCCCCCCCCCTCCCTCCTCTCTCGTACCTGCTGATGAAGAACCTCTGGAACCCGAAGTTCCTCTCGTACCACTGCATCACCTCGGCCGTGCTGTGTCTCGGGCACGCGTACGTGACGTGATCAAAGTGCGTCACGGGACACCGCGCGTCCTCGTCCTCGTCCTCCGCTCCGGTCCCGACCTGACAGAACCCCGGCAGGAAGGGCCCTCGGTACCGGCTCGTGTCCACGAGCGTGTGACAGACATTGCCCACGACGGACCTGACGACCGAGTAAGTCACGAGACCGCCGTCGTCCCGGACGCGCGTGGGCGGCACGAGCAGGTCGCACCCGCGCGCGCGCAGCGTCCGCGCCGACCTCTCGACGTCCTCGACCTCGAAGCACACGTTGCACGCGCTGTCCACGGGGTACTGCGGCCGCACGTCGTACAGCACATCGTTCAGCACCCCGCCCCCGCTACTGCTGCTAACACCGCTGCAGCTGCTCCCGACACCGTGCCCTTGCGCCGGGGCGCCTCTCTCCGTCAGCACGAACACCGCGGCTCCTTTGCGGAAGGCGAGCTGCCGAGACCCGGCCGTCTGTCTGGAGGCGAACACCCGGAACCGGAGCTTAGACACCAGCTCCTGCGCCAGTCTGTCCACGCTAGAGACGTGCAGGGAGATGTGGTGCAGCCGGCGCAAGTAGGCCGCCATGTTGGATGGCGTCAACCGAGTGGGCGTGGCTCCGGCTGTCACCAGGGTGTAGAAAAAAACAAACACGGAAGTGATTATCAGTCATAGACATACTGTACACAACATCCATCCGTCTATCTTTCTGTCTACGGTGTCTTGCAAAAGTATTCATACCCCTCCAACTTTTCCACATTTTGTCACGTTACAACCGCAAACGTAAATGTATTTTATGAGGATTTCCTGTGACAGACCACATCATTGTGAAGTGGAAGGAACATTATAAATGATTTTCAGAATTTTTAATAAGATCTTTTTATTTTTACAAATAAAAATTTGAAAAGTGTGGCGTGCATCTGTACTCAGCCCCCTTTACTCTGATACCCCTCACTATGCCTTCATACTGTAAGTCACCTGATTAGTCCCTGTGTGTAGTTTAATCTCAGTATGAATCCAGCTGTTCTGTGGAGGCCTCAGGAGTTTGTTACAGAACATTAGTTACATCTACCTACCTTGTAAATGAATATAAGGAATAAAAATGAAACAGTAATCAATTAATTAATTTATTATTAATTAATTAAAATATGTTCAAGTTTTAACTACTTTGTTTTTCCCATTTTCATTCTCTTTTTCTTTCTTTCCTTCCTTTATTTTCTATTTTTACATCTTTCAATATTCATTACTTGATAATTTTGCACTAACTATTTTAATCGTTGCTTCCACTCACGGAACGTTTACTGTTTACTGTTTCTCCTCCCACTACCTCGACTCATCACCTCAACACCACAGAGGATTGTAATGTCATGTTTGTCACTTTATTGCTCTTGTTTGCACGTGCACTTTATGTTGTCTCTGTTGTCTTCTGTATAAAAACATCGACAGTTCCCAGCTAGCCAGCTAATTACGTCTCTAAGTCAGCTGTTCAGTTTTTGGTTAATTTATGTTGTAAATTTATGTTGTATGAAGCACCTTGGTCCTGGAGGAACGTTGTTTCATCTCACTGTGAACTGAACTGTCTTGAATTGACTTGAATAGACTTCTTTAATTTTTGCCTTAGTTCTTCGTTCATATATTTTTTACTTCTCTCTCTCTCTCTCTCACTCTCTCACTCTCCCAGTTCTAATGTCCCTCATTAGTGTACACTCCACGCTTTTCCAGTTCTAGCGTCCCTTTTTAGAGTAGACTCCACAATCTTCTTTTTTAAATAAACTTTATTAGTGTACACTTCACACTATCCCGGTTCTAGTGTCCCTCATTAGTGTACACTCTACACTCTCCCAGCTCTAGTGTCACTTATTAGTGTACACTCCACATTCTCCCAGTTCTAGTGTCTCTCATTAGTGTACACTCCACCCTTTTCCAGTTCTGGTGTCCCTTTTTAGTGTAGACTCCACAATCTCGTTTTTTTCAATATCCTTTATTAGTGTACACTCTGCACGCTACACTCTCCTAGTTCTAGTGTCCCTTATGAGTGTACACTTCACCCTCTTCTTTTTTCAGTATCCTTCATTAGTGTACAATCCACACTCTTGTTTTTTCAATATCCTTTATTAGTGTACACTCCACACTCCCTCAGCTCTAGTGCCCCTTATTAGTGCACACTCCACACTCTTGTTTTTTCAATATCCTTTATTAGTGTACACTCCACACTCTCCTAGTTCCAGTGTCCCTTATGAGTGTACACTCCACCGTCTTCTTTTTTTCAGTATCCTTTTTATTCAGTATTATTAGTGCACACTACACTCCACACACTCCCAGTTCTAGTTGTTCTTATTAGTGCACACTCCACACTCTCTCTATTTGCTTAAACTTTTCCTATAGGTTAAATTCTATAATGTAGTATATTTTAATACAGTGTGTGATCATACACTGTATATTTTAGATATTTTTATTTTATTTTATAAGTCTCCTTCTCCTCTAGGTTGTGCTCTTATGTAGTGCACACTCTCTGTTTGTTTGTCCTGGTCACATGACACATGACAAAGCCCCGCCCCCCGCTGAAGGTCTATTTGGGCTTCCTCTCTCTCTCGCTTTACTCTCCGCCGCCATTATCAGACATTTACAGCCGATATTCCAGCTCAGACATGAAGCCCGGGGTGTGAGACGCTGTGAAACCCCCAGACAGGACTAAAGCCCCGGACTGCTGTGTGTGTGTGTGGGAGAGGAGAGAGAGGATGTGAGGAGGAGGAAAGCTGCGGGTTTGTTTTGGTGCTCGGAGAGAAGAGGAAGAGCCGGAGGAGGTGAGCGGATTCCTCTGGGTTCAGACTAAACCTTTAGTTATGGACAGTAAATATCTGTTTTTCCGTGTGTTGTGTGTGTGTGTGTGTCCAGTGTGAGGCTGTAGCGCGCGCGTGCGCGCGCGCGTGTGTGTGTGTGTGTAAACAGTGTCGCAGCCTCGGGTTCATGTCCACAGTGTAACCCTGAACAGACGCAATGTTACTCACAGAGACTCGAATTAACGCTTAATGACTTTCTCACTAACCCGCTGATCAGTGAACACACGAACGCGCTTCCTGCTCCATGCTGTCCTCATGTACACACATCTACAGTGTTTATAAGCTTTATTTATCCGAGTTTGTTCCTGGAGCTCTGTGCTCACTTACATAACTCCTCCTCCTAGTCCTACTTTATTTTTAAACCTTAGCATCAATGTGTTTTAGATTTTAAAAAAATATATATTTTAAAATATAAAAATGTAGACATGGCTTCATATTCTGAATCTTCCTTGTTTGTTTATTTGTTTACAAGCAAGGGGTGCCAATAATTTTGCACAGCCCGTATTTGTGTGTTTTATTGACTTTTTTTACAAAGCACAGATTTACATCGACAGCATTGGGTAGACGCTCTTATCCAGAATGACTTACATTTTTACCTCATTATACATCCGAGCAGGTGAGGTTTAAGGGCCTCACTCAAGGGCCCAACAGGGGCAACATGGTGGTTATGAGGTTCGACCCTGAAATCTTGTGGACCATGGTCCTATGCCTTAACCACTGAGCTGACCCTTGACCCCTGACAGGTGTTAGTATACCGATACACACCCACTGACTCACTCACTCCCTAGAGATTTGGGGTACACCATGGGCGGGGTGCCAATCCATCACAGAACACACTCTCTCAAAACTCATTCACACACTAAAGGCAATTTGGGAATGTCTAATCTGCCTGTCTTTGGACAGTGGGTGGAAACCTGGAGTACTCGGAGTAAACACACCAGGCATGGGGAGATCCCAGGCAGACATCGAACCAAAGCTCTGGCTGGAGGTGCGAGGGGGCGGGGCTAACCAGTGTATCACCGTGCTGCCTTGGATACACTTCATAATTGTAATAATCCGAATTGTAACATGTTTAGAGAAGTCTGCGATGTATATTAGAGAAATAACAAATAGACCACGCCCCTTCCTTCAGAAGGTCCGCCCCTAAAATTCGTGCACACATCATGCAAAGGCAGAGACTTATAACAGCACATCATCGAGCATGAACACACCCCTGGCTCTGATTGGCTGAAACAGTTGGTTTGTGGTTTACTCCCCCAGGGCTGCGTATGCACACCGGATTTTTGTTCCGCCCCCACACCGCATGAACCGGTAGCGGCCTGTGAGAAGAAGTCCAACAAGTTTGACGTATGGTGTCCTGGATTAGTATCGCTAATCGCTCCTTTAAAGACTGTTCGGTTCAGTTCAGTCTCCCGGACGTGTTTCACATCCATTCGCATGTGACCAGTGATCTCGATGTCGGGGAGAGTGTGAATGGAAATGGCTCATTAGTAGGTCACATGACCAAGCTAACGTGTTCATAGGGTGTCCCTGCTCCTGTTTCCCACAGTACATCATACACCAACATGTCCCGCTCAGATGACGCGTTCATTACCTGGAGTTATTTATTTCTACTGCTCGGAAAATATATAGTATAATCTTTACGGACATGTGCGTGCGCACGCACGCACGCACGCGCGCGCACACACACACACACACCTGAATTCTGTGGGGAAAAATTACTAGCATGAAGAATTAGCACCATTATTCCAGAGATACTCGGCACATAACCACAGGAAACTAATCCTGTCTGAATACGGCTTGAAACGGAGAACTGAATGAACCGTATTAACTGCTCGAACCGTTTCCGAGAATGAAACACTTCCTTAACATTATGGAAGGAGTCTCCACTGCCAAGCTGTGAGAAAGTGCTGCGTTATACGAGGAATAAAACTCTTTGAGATGTCTGGGTGGTTCCGGTCCCGCCGCTCATCACACCTCCCTGACGTTGTTATAATTTTACTGGGACAGATCAGCACGCTGCGGTTTATTTATTATTTGTATATAATTATATGTAATGTGTAATATATTTACTGTGGGAGAGCTTACCGGTGTGTGTTTTTGTTTTCAGCTTGGTGCTTTCAGGAATTGACGCCAGCAGTGGTGTGTGTGTGTGTGTGTGTGTGTGTGTGTGTGTGTGTGTGTTATGTGGGGTAGGTGTGTGTTTTTGTTTTAGTGGTGTTTCAGGAATTGCGCCAGAGTGGTGTGTGTGTGTGTGTGTGTGTGTGTGTGTGTGTGTGTGTGTGTGTGTGTGTGTGTGTGTGAGAGTGACCAATCATGACCGATCCTCATATGAAGTGGGCGTGTGAGTACTGCACGTACGAGAACTGGCCCTCGGCGATAAAGTGCACGATGTGTCGAGCTCAGCGTCCCAGCGCCGCCATCATAGACCAGGAGCTGGACCAGTTTAAGAGCGGCTCCCAGCACGGAGACGACTCTGGAACCAGTGGCTTGATCATCTGCCCCGATTCCAGCGCCAGGCCCCGGGTGCGCCCGCTCCGTGCCTCCGAGGCCGGCAGCCACGCGTCCGTGTCTCACCCCGACGAGGACTATAACGATAAAAACCGGATGCACGCGCCGAGATGGAGCTGCGCCACGTGCACGTACGAGAACTGGGCGGAGACGCGGAGCTGCGCCGTGTGCGAACACCCGCGCCCCAATGACGCCTCGGCCGTCATCACCAACGAGCGGGAGCAGGGAGGATGGAGGACGCGGAGGACGAGGACGCCCCCGGGCGGCTCCTCCGACCCCGATGCAGACCTCCACATCCAGGACATCGAGGTGGGAGCTCACGGCTGTGACGGGGACTTTAAAAAGCTCAAGCAGATCAAAAACCGGATGAGGAAGAGCGACTGGAAGTTTCTCAATGCCTGTGTGGGTGAGTGGACACAAGACCTGACCTTCGATCCGTCAGCAACACAATCTACACGGCGTATCAGTGTCTATTAAATACTTTCAGACGTTTTTAATACGTCAGAATCCGTATGAAATTTAGCTGCTCGTGAAAAGTCGATGATAAACATGAGAGCGAGTGAATCGAATCAGTCACAAAAATCAGCGAAAATCTAATCAACAGTCTAGCTCAGATTCACAGCTCCAGCATCACACACACACACACACACACACACACACACACACACACACACACACACACACCAATCTTTTTACAACATTTCAGAAATTTCCACTGGACTGGGAAATCAGTGTGAGGAGTAGTCTGTAGTAATTCCTTTCATTCCTTTAATCGTGTGTGTGTGTGTGTGTGTTATAATAAAACTAGTGTTGGTATGTGTTGAAGCGTTCGGATTAGGAGAGAGAGAGAGGAAGAGAGTCTGTAGAAACAGTTAAAAGGTTGAAGTTAATAATAATCTGTCTCATTTTAATGTAATCAGTGATATTATTATTTTAGGTTGAAGCCCACGTACATGTCTGTCTGTCTGCAACAAAGATAAAACTCTTTTATTTTTTCTTCTTTTTTTTTTTTAAACTATCATTTCACAAACTTTTGTTTGGTGTGATATTATATGGTTTTGGTTTCCATTGGATTGGTGGTGAAATATTAGGAAGTTGTACAAAATGTACCTCGTTCACAGCAAGATTATGAATCTACGGTCATTTCATCAAGGAGAAAGATCTAGAAAAGGATCTAGAAAAGCTTGTTTACACTAAGTTGTACTTCTTTGGTGCTCAGACAAATACACTCGCTGTTCGGTAATCGGAGAGAGAATCACAGATGAGAAATGGACAAAGTCGATCAGATAAAGATGAAGTTTTGTCTTAAAACGACTCCGGCGTGTTAAAATTCACTTATACCACGTCAGCGCTGTTATTTCAGCCAAAGTGAAAATATGAACTAATCCCAGTAAAAATATTCACTTTATCTTTTCTAATTAATATCTATTGGTGCAGGTGTTTGTTTACATTGAGACAGTAGCGCATTAGTAGATTATTTTAAGGTAGATTATTAAATCCCACACATAACTGTTCATAACATCACTTTTACTCCACATTTAGATTCACTGATGGTGCAGATTAAACTTCAGACTGAGATCTCAGGACTGTAAAAGTCTCATTATATTCTGTCCAGACAGTTTGTGTGATGCTGAGCCGTAATCGGTCTGGATGGAGAGCGAGTTCTGACCAAAACCTTTCTTTTATTTATTTAGATGATTGTATTCCAGTAGTCCTAGATTACAGATCTAATGTGTGAAGTTTTTTTTAATACTTAACATTCAATAGAGTCGGTCCAAGTTTAAATAAAATGTACAATATATACTACCAAAAAAACATAGAACACCGTTTTGCAGATTAAGGATCATGACTTGGGCACTAAAGGTTCAGTTGGAGGTGTTTCGCCTTCAGACATTATTGTGTCCTGACACTAAAGTGTTTTTCTTGTTTGTTAAAGACGAGGCTAAACCCAGGATTGTTTTCTTTTTTATCTTTTTCTTTTTTTCTTTTTGCACTAAATACAATCTAAACTTACACCAATCTTCTTAATATTTGCTTTGGTTTGCTAAAACCAGGCTAATCTTTTTGTTGTTATTATTAATCAGCACTCGCCACCCGATACGATATAAACTCGATCCCTCGTGCTGATTCAAATGAAATAGCCATTCTAAAAGTATCACGATTTTATAAATATCCTGAGTCGATCTAAAAATTTTCCCACATTTTGTTACAATTTGAAACCTAAAAATTTGAATAATTAAATGTAGCGCGTTCCTTATAACGTTTAACTTCGAATTAAATTATTGTTACTGAGCAGTGTGTATCCGTCATATGCCATCACGATTATTTCTAAACAAACTTGGCAAATAGTTCACTCCTACCGCAAGGGGTGAAATGTGTGACTAGTTCAGAGAGCGCCACCTGTAGGATTATAAACAAACGGTGATGTTTTACTGCCTCAAACGCCTGCAATGCAACCTGACGGTGAGCGTGTGGGGCTTATAGCGCATGTGATTTTTAACTCCTTAGCGCTGGTGTAAGTGTGTTTGAGAATAATTCACTCAGAGGCAGATCGGAGATTTTTAATACACACGTTTTAAAACAAAAATGTGACGCCATTCCATTTAGCAGACACCCTTATCCAGAGCATTTTTACCTCATTATACATTCAACAGAGCATTTGTGGGTTAGGGGCCTCGCTCACGGGCCCAAAAGGGACCACTTGGTGGTTGTGGGATCCGAACCTGGGACCTTCCAAACCGTAGTCCAATGCCTTAACCACTGAGCTAAACTCGTAGAAATGTGTTTCTGTGCTTGGAACAGAATCGTTTGTATCTGAGGCTGGTCAGCTGATCACGGTCTCGGCCGGACGATTCTGGTCCCTGACCGATTGACGATTCATCTCGATTACAAACGTAAAGAAAACGATTTTGGAGTCGGTGTGGCGATGCGTGAATCAGCACACACAAAAAAGAATCGCCATGCATAACTGAATACATTTTCGTCATTTATTTATTCATTCATTCATTCATTCATTTATTCTAACTAAAATCTAATTAATTTTAATCTCAGCATAATCTCAGGTTAATCTATTAGACTGGGCTTTATCAGAAATGTAAGAAATTATATATAAAAAAAAATGTGTATGGTTTTAACAACAAAAAAAACCCATACATTTGGCTCTATAAAGACACACGTGCTTGTTTTTAAGCCTGCGTACAGCAGATGCCTGCTGTGTGAATCCCCAGGTCTTATAGAGAGTCGATCGTGCACAGCTTCAGTAACGAACATGACGCGTCCCATTACCGCGTCCTGACATTAAGTGGTTCCCAGTTGCAGCTTGAGTTTAAAACAAACCTCCCGACAGCTCTGAGGTGTGTTTGCTGGATTTTCTAGATTATTAAAGACTAAAGGTCAGAGCTGTGGATTAGAGACACAGATCATGATAACAATCGTGACGACAGCATGGAGGCAGAACTACAGCGCTCGTTAGTGTGTCCATCGTTATCTGTGTGTGAAATCGTTAGACAGAAACCGGACGGTCAGTGATGTACAGTCTAATAGATTCCGCTTTATCAGGTCATTAATATTCACTGTTCCTTGGCTTCCATTTGCATAAACCTTCAGTCTCTTGTGTGTCACTTGGAGATGTCTTTTGTGGGCGTGTCCTACTGCTGTCGGGGGCGTGGGTGTGGCCTGTCACATGGGTGTGTGCAAAAAAACTGTCAACATAGGAATGAATGTCTTTGTGTGACACTGAAGAAAGAATGTAAAAAAAAAAAAAGTGTGTGTCTGTGTGTCTGTGTGTCTGTGTGTGTGTGTGTGTGTGTGTGTCTGTGTGTCTGTGTGTCTGTGTGGTTTCAGATGTTAACAGTCTCGGCATTGTCGGACTGTATGATCTCAGTGTGATGCGTTGCCTGGTGCAGCCAGACTGACGCTTTGTTGTACATTGCTGTTGGTTCACACTGCGTGTGTTCACACATCAAATATGTGCACTTTACTTGTATAAGTACAGACACGCCCACAATTAGCCATATATGGTCATACATTGGCTGACATCAAGGCGAATTTCAATTTTGTTCAGAAACACAGTGTGTGTTATGCTGTTACAGGAAAGTAATCACTGACGGAGCGATGTTATTGTTTTCAGCCTCAAGTTCACTACTCCGCTTTGGTTCAACATCCTGAAGTGTTTTATTCTGCTTATAGCTCAGGATTGTTAATATCCACTTATTGGCTCCTGAACTATCCACATGTGCTGCAACGCTGTAAAGATGCTTCCTTTCATTGAAACATGAAGCACACATGTTTACATATTCTCAATTTGTTAATAATTATTGAAATAAACATTGCACTATGCTACAAATCACAACTATGCACTTATTGTCAAAAAACACGTATTGTCAAAACATGCAACCTTCTGTCAAAAGAAGCTACCTATTGTCTAAACCTCCTACCTATTCAATTGTTTAATCTATAGTCAAAAGAAACTACCGTCAATACATCTTACCTGTTGCCACGATGTCCTGCCTATTAAATTGTGCTACCTATAGTTGAAACCAGCTATTTTCTGTTCGCAAATGATTCTACCTCTGTTGAACTGTGATACCTGTTATCTAAAGCTACCTGTAGTTGAAAGATGCTTCCTAATAATACATTTTCCCAGAATGCTCCAAACTTCCTTTTCTCATGTTTTGGCTCTCAAACCTGTAAATATTTGTGTGAAGACTGGTTTTTCTGCCCGGCGCTGAACTGAGCTGATTAAGGTATGCTGAAGAAAAATAATATTGTTTTCATCATAACCTTTTGACTCATGCTGCGGTAGCATGTTTCGATAGAGCAGCACAAACCATCAGGACACCAAGTCTGAGCTGGACAGACGTAACTCACGCCTTGTAACCAATCAGATTCGAGCGTTCAACTACACTAGTGTAGGAAGATTTACTTCCTCACATGCTGAGGTTTTTCTGTAGTTTTCCCAGATTCTGGATATTTTCCTGGTTTTGTTTCGGCCAAACGCAACATCCGGATATAAAAGACGCTCTAGTGGATTCTTATTGTACAACCAGGAAGTGAGTGTTTACACCGTGTACTCTCAGTTCTGATGGTGTTACTGTCTGAGCTGATATTTGATATTGTTTACAGTTGTGTAACACACACACACACACACACACACACACACACACACACACACACACACACACACACACACACATGTTGGTTCACTTGGTTGTCCTGTGTTATAAATATCTCCTGACCTACAACTGTCTGAAAACAACATACACACACTTGTAAACACACAGTGATTGCTCAGACCCGTGTGTGTGTGAGAGGTTCAGACCATAATGCAATCACGAGTAATCAAAATGTCCTCCCTAAATCAAAACGGCCTCCCTACTGTCAACATCTTATTTGCCATCAAATTGCCTAACAAATTGTGCAACCTATAGTTTAAATGTGCCCCCTATTGGCAAAATGTGCAACCTACTGTCAAAAGACGCTACCCGTATTTGAAACGTGCTACCGCTCGTAGGAATGCACGGTCTACATGCTACCTTTGTTGGACTGTGCTACCTATCGTCAGAAGATGCTTCCTAACACAATTTGCCATAAAACACTGTGTTTAAAAAAAAAAAGATAATATTAAGCATCCCGCCTTAATCAAAATGTCCTACATCCTATCTAATGAAAATGTGTTTGGCTTTCAAAGTGACATGCAGAAGATGCCAAGTGTGGGTTATCACAAAGTGTTGGAATGTTTTGGTGGTATAAGAGGAACAAAACACTTGATTTAAGGACATTACATAATTAAAAGGATTCTGATCATCTTCTTTCAACCCCCCTCCGTCTGTAGGAGTGGTGGAGGGCGACCTGTCTGCAGTGGAGGTGTATAAATCCTCAGGCGGAGACATCGCTCGACAGCTCACGGCAGACGAAGTGCGTCTGTTAAACCGTCCCTCTGCCTTCGACGCCGGTATCACGCTCGTCCACCTCGCTATCCGCTTCCAGAGGCAGGACATGCTCGCTATCCTCCTCAACGAGGTACACACACACACACACACACACACACACACACACACACACACAGTATGAACCCAATGTTTTGTTTCTGAAACTTCAAGAAACTTTCATGAACACTTTTTCATGCAGCTTTTAGCTCCTGTCTAATGTAATGATCTTCTGATGAGAGTTGTGATGAAAGTTCAGTAAAATCCATCCATCCAATTCAATTTGTGTTCAAAAGTCTCTGTCTCTGTCTCTCTCTCGCTATCTACGGCCAGTATATGTTTCGTTAATTTAAATTAATTGCAAGATTTAATCATCATAGTGTGAGGTACAGAATATATTTTCAATCCAATTAAATTTTAATTATACAAGACAACTATTTTTTAAAATTATTTTAATTTTAAATTGTATTTTTTTTCTCTCTCATGCTCAGACTTTATCTCGCGACCTGCCCTCTGCTTTTCAGGGTTGCCAGATCACACTGACTTAATCTTGCCTAGACAGGGATGAAACCCTGCCCCCTCTGATAAATTAGAAAAACCCACCCAAATATCAGTATTGTATATTTAATATTTTACTTAATATTATATAATTCATTTGCGTTATGAGTTACAGTACTGATATTACATTGAATGTTATGTTGTCAGCTCACACAGGCCCTGTAACTCACTCACACTGATCCTGCCATAAGTATTATTGACTGTGACCTATAAAAAAGAAAGCAGCTGTGTGTTAACTGGAAACATCTGCGCTTTAACGGGTTTAGACCGTACGATAATATACCAAGTCTTCAAAAGCGTTTCTGCTCATTTTAAAGACGTGCTTCGCTCCAAATTAACGGGGCTGTAACAAAATAAGAAAAGAGCAGATTTTTACAAGTTTACAATGTTGTACCTCGGGTTTTGGATTTAACAGACCCTTAACAAATGATTAATAAAAAATAAAGTGTGTTTATTGTCATTGTCTGTTCTGTGACCATCTTTGCTTTTCATTATGCATTACATAAAGAGGTGCTGTGTGTGTGTGTGTGTGTGTGTGTGTGTGACCCCAGGTGACCCAGCAGGCGGTGAAGTGTATCCCAGCGATGGTGTGTCCTGAGCTGACGGAGCAGATCCGCAGGGAGATCGCCGCCTCGGTGCACCAGCGCAAAGGAGAGTTCGCCTGTTACTTCCTCACTGACCTCGTCACCTTCACTCTACCAGCAGGTCTCTCCCTCTCACACACACTCACACTCTCGCGCACACACTCGCGCTCACTCTCACACAGGATGATGTGGTTTCTTTTTCTCATGGCCTCCAATTTATTTATTTACTAACCATCATTTATTCTGTTTATTTATTAATACATTTATTCATTTATTATTCACATATTTGCCTTTTTTTATTATTATTTTTATTTTATTTTAATTTTTTTACCAACATGCATATTTACTGACATTTTCTTATGTACTTATTTACTAACTTATTTATGTATGTAGTGATTTGAATAATTTGTTTTGGTATTCATTTATTTATTTACCTATTTACTAATCTGTTTATGCACCTATTTGTGTAATTATTTACTAATTTTGCTAATCTATTTATTCACATATCCATTGATTGACTTGTTTATGTATTTACTTACTTATTTATTGCCTTTTTAAATTTTCTTTTAGTAACATTCATTTATTTATTTGCTATCTTTATTTACTAACTTGTTTGTGTGTTGTTGATGTCCTCACTAACGAGCTTCCTAACTCCGTACTTGTTTACTGACTGGTTTGTTTGTTTATTTGCGTATTCTTTACTGTACCGACCTGTATGTTAGCGCTGTGCTGTAATCGATGTTGTGGGTTAAACGGTCTGTCGTTGGTGTGATGAACTGAATCAGTGCCCGAGTTTTCATTCAGACTTTGAGTCTTCAGTTCGCGCATTAAACCGTCTGAAACGGCAGAAACACAGAGAGTCTCTAATACTGACTAGTGATCTCGGTGCTCACGCGCGTCCGTACGAGTGTAAACTCTCCAACCGGCTTACTTATTGACTTGTTTGTTTATTTGTATGCAGATATTGAAGACTTGCCTCCTGCGGTTCAGGAGAAGCTTTTTGACGAGCTGCTCGACCGAGACGTGCAGAAAGGTAACCATGGAAACCACACACCACCTTAACGACCAGCGCAAACTCACAAACCCGATGTCACGGAAACATAAATACACAGGTGGAGCAAGAATGACAGAATGATAGAAAGAAAAAGACAGATGGTGAGAGAGAGAGAGACGTACACAAAGAGAGAGCAAGGGTGAGGGAAAATGGACAGAGTGAGACAGACACAGCTAAGAAAAAGAGACAGAAATAGACAGACATACAGGTCATGCAGACAGACAGACGCACACACACACACAGGCAGAGAGGGACTGGCAGACAGACAGATCATAGTGAGGGAGAGACAGTCAGGACAGAGAGTGAGAGAGACGGTCAGGAGAGACAGACAGACAGGACAGGAGAGAGAACTGTCCCTCTTTATGGCTGTAATTAGAGTTAAATAAAATTTTACACACTGACACACACCTCTGTCTGAGACACGACCACAAACCCGTCACAACTAATACTGGGCTATAAAACCATGACATCATCTGAAACACACACACACACAATTTCCATAACTACTGTTCACTCAGAGGCGACTCATTTAATATTCACACACTTTTAAATAATGAAGTGTGTGTGTGTCACAGAGCTGGAGGAGGACGACGCGGTGATTAACTGGTCTCTGGAGCTGGGTTCTCGGGTGGACAGTCGTCTGTACGCTCTGTGGAACCGGACGGCCGGAGACTGTCTGCTGGACTCGGTGCTGCAGGCCACCTGGGGCGTCTACGACAAGGACAGCGTCCTCCGCAACACACTGCACGACTGTCTGCACCACTGCTCACACTGGTACACACACACACTGCTAAACAAACAAACACACACACGGCTACACACACTTATGAATAAATATGCATGTGCAAATAATGCTGATTCCAGAATTATTGGCACCCTTCATGAAAACTAACAATCTCGAGTAAACGATGCGTCTAACGATTCGATTCTGATCTCACAGAGACGTTTGCTCCTGTAACCGTGTCGTTTCATCTTCCGAGTCATTGGTGGAAAAACTATTGGCACCCTTAAACCCCCGACTATAAGTGAAACCGGAGAGAAACGTTTCGTGATACAGCGTATGGTGGCTAGCAACTTTATTGTTGTTTATGAACATTTTCCAGCGACCCTCTCTGTCTCAGACTCGAACAGAATTGTAAAATCTGCGGTCTCGGTTAAAGAGGGCTGTTCACGAGAGAAACCTCAAAGTGTGTTCTGCCTGGTCACGTGGCCCTCGATCCCTCCACATACTGAATCTGGGGTGTCTTTTTGTGTTTTTTTTTTCAGCAGATTTGTTTAAGGCCATATTATAACTTTTGTTACTTTTAGCTCATTTTTTTTAATTTAAAGAAGGGTGCCAGTATTTTTGGAGGCACATACAGCCTGAACACTTTGCCATGTGACGTTTTCATACATCTAGGTTTGATGCTCTCTCTCTCTCTCTCTCTCTGTGTGTGTGTGTGTGTGTGTGTGTGTGTGTGTGTGTGTGTGTGTGTGTGTGTGTGTGTGTGTGTGTGTGTGTTAGGTTCTACACTCGGTGGAAGGAGTGGGAGTCGTGGTACTCGCAGAGTTTCGGGCTCCATTTCTCCCTCAGAGAGGAGCAGTGGCAGGAGGACTGGGCCTTCATCCTGTCTCTCGCCAGCCAGGTACACACACACACACACACACACACACACACACACTCATTTATAAACATATATAAATATTATAAACAATAAAACAAGAACAAAATCCTATTTAAAATAACAACAACTATGGGGTAACGATCTGAACCATGGTGATGTTAATTGTGGTTCCTTAGGGATGTTCAGGGCGTGTGTACAGTATGTTGTTTCTCTCAGGCTCTCACATTCTGACACACGAGGGCAGCAGACGAGCCTCCTAACATTATTCTCATTTATTCACTCTATTATTTTGGAAAATTTTGGGATTGTGTGTGTGGTGTTTATAGTGAAGATGTATGTATATTTAACAGTGGAAATGTATTTTTATATAATTTAATATGAGAATAATATTTTATAAATTATATTTATATTTTGATATCAAACCTTTTAAGCTATTTTTGACTCCCACCCCCCCCTCTCTCTCCAGCCCGGTGCGAGTTTGGAGCAGACCCACATATTTGTTCTTGCACACATCCTGCGGCGGCCGATTATAGTTTACGGAGTGAAGTATTACAAGAGTTTCCGTGGCGAGACGTTGGGTTACACCCGCTTTCAGGGTGAGCCGCCTCAATCAGACATTTTATTTAGTCAGACGTTTACTGAGTTGGAATGTTTTATATAACAGAGTGGAGTTAACGTTTGGACTCGTGACCACGTTCTTGTAAACGTCAGACGGTGTCTTCTGGAGAAAAGCAGTTTAAAAGTGTTATAACACATTAGAACAGCTTCCCAGTCGTCTCTGTAATTGTTTTGTATCATTCCCACCTTCTCAGGTGTGTACCTGCCGTTGCTATGGGAACAGAGCTTCTGCTGGAAAAGCCCTATCGCCCTCGGTTACACGAGGGGTCACTTTTCAGCGCTGGTCGCCATGGAGACCGACGGCTACGACAATCGTGGCGCGGGCGCCAACCTCAACACGGACGACGACGTCACAGTGACGTTCCTCCCGTTGGTCGACAGTGAGAGGAAGCTGCTGCAAGTCCACTTCCTGTCAGCGCAAGAGGTGTGACGTTCACATTCGTGATGCTCTGAGCGGATGCAGGGTGTTTGGTGTTGGGAAGAGCACCGCCCCTTAATGCTGACGAGCGAGTTCGGACCCCTGTTGGTGAGATTTGATTGATTTAGTGTCTGTTTTAATGTAGATGGGGAACGAGGAGCAGCAGGAGAAGCTGCTGCGCGAGTGGATGGATTGCTGCGTGACGGACGGAGGGATGCTCGCCGCCATGCAGAAGAGCTGCCGGAGGAGGAACCATCCTCTCGTCACTCAGATGGTGGAAAAATGGCTGGACGGCTACCGACAGCTCCGCCCCTGCCCCGCCCTTTCAGACGGAGAGGAAGATGAGGATGAGGATGACGAGTGATGGTGAAGGATGAAGATGAAGACCAGAGAGACAAAAACAGTCCTTGCGAATAGATGCATTATTTCATGTCAGATAGAAAGGGCCCTTTACTCATGACGCACACACACACACACACACACACACACACACACACACACACACATTAAAGAAGTAGGTCCTTCTTCTTCCCCCCCCCCCCCCTTCCCTACTCCATTTCCCATAATGCAACACAAGAACCACAGTCCACTTCTACCCTAAACCAAAAAAAGTGTGATTTTTTTTTTCACCCCAAAAAATAATATTTGTGTGTGTTGTCTATAAACAATGTTTAAACAGTAAACATGTAGCAGTGCAGATGTAACGCATGCGGCTCTTTACAAGGTGTGTGACGTGAACATGGTTTAATCCCAGCATCGTTAAAGTGAAAATGGAGTTCCTGTGGGTCGATTAGCGCACTTTCATGAAAGCACATTTATAAAACAACGTTAATTAAAAAAAAAAGAAACAAAACCACTTTGTGTTGGTGTATTTCCTCAGATTTATTAATGAATGTTTTACCTTAATGTGATTAGAAGGAGAGATGTTTAACCGATTGACTGTATAACCGTGTGTGTGTGTGTGTTTGAAAGGGATTTAATTTTGGTGTCTAATTAACGTTTTTGTTTTATATTTCCTTTATTACACGTTTGCAGGACTTTTATTTTTAAAATAAGAAAAAGAAAGCTGGGTTGACTGACGGCATTAACCTTTTTTAATCATTGGATCAGTACACTGACCCGCCTTCGCTCCCCGCGTCCATCACTGAGCCTCGGCCGCTTCACTGCTTCACATTCTTTGCCCCGGTTTTGGTCGGTTCTCACCACTGCAGACCAGGAACATCCCACAAGAGCCTCAGTTTTGGACTTGACCCAGTCCTCTAACCACCATGATTTGTCCCTCGTCAAAGTCACTCGAGTCCTTACACTTTACTGCTTATTTTCTTCTTCCTTCAGAGTACACATCAACTTCAGGGACAAAACATTCACTTGCTGCCTAATAGAAATTTAATCAGGAACTTCAAACACACTGAAGGACAAAATCTGGGGAAAAAGGGTGTACACACACAGGAAACACGATAGGGAAAACATCAACACCTACTGGAGACCCCTGTCGAGGTCAAAAATGGATTAAAACATTAAGAAAAAAAATTTTCATAACAGGTGCCCAACAATTCTGTTAAATTTTAAGCCCTGAAACCCAGAAACGTTAGGACGTGAGAATATCTTGAGTCTCAGTTTGTTGAATCCAATAACACTTCTAATTTCTCACAAGTTTACGGTAAAACTAATATTAAATATATGAAAGGCTTTTTTATTAGCAGATATTTAGGCTTTTTAAACCTTTTATTTGTACAAAGTAGGGATTCACCGATACCAATGTTTGCACGAGTACTTTCATATGGGTACTTACTGATACCAAGTACTAATTCCAGTCCCTGGTGTAGGGTCAGGGTTAGTTCAGTGGTGTGAAGGTTATTGGACTACTGATCAGAACGTCTCAGGATCAAACCCCCTCACCAACAAGTTGGTCCTTGCTCATGAGACGCCCATCCCTCTTAATAATGGTGGCTGTTAAATGCTGTAATTGAGACAGAAAGTGAGCAGAACTTTCCAGAGCCCGTGTCTGCCTCTGTTTGAAAAGGGGATGAGCCATGTGAAGAAGGTGACGTTATCTGGATAACATGAACTCCATCATGTGAACTGTGAGTTCTGCCTCGACCCTGGAGAATACAGATGTGTGGAAGTGGTGTAGTTAGCACTGTCGCCTTGCGCCACCATGGGTTCGATTCCCGGCCAGGCTCGGTTTCCGTCTCTGTGTGTGTGGTGTTTGCATGTTCTCCCTGTGCTTGGTGGGTTTCCTTCGGGTACCCTAGTTTCCTCCCACAGTCCAAAGATCTGCATATTAGCAGTTCCCAAATTGCCCGTAGCGGGTGTGTGTGTGTGTGTGTGTGTGTGTGTGCGCGCCCTATGATGGATTGGCACTGCCTCTGATTGTTCCCTGCCTTGTGTCCTATGTCTCCTGTGAGAGGCTCCAGGCCCCCTGTGACCCTGAATACAGGAGAAAGTGGTATAGATGATGAGTCAGCATGTAGGGTAGCATGGATGATGGAGTTCAATCAAATGCCATGTATGCCTTAGCATTCTAGCTATGCTAAAGCTAAGCTAGCTAGCTTGTGGTAACTGAGGCAAGTAGGTGTGTCCCAACCAACAGCCAGTCTCCGTTCTCTCCACCAATTTATGCTTTAAAAACCCTTAGGGGTCGACAGCATCGTAACAGTAAACAGTTTTCTTTCCAAAAAGTTTACTGCCAAATAAATGTTTGTTATTAAATTAATGATAAAAACAGACGCATGTCAGATTCTTGTCTCCACACGCGTTGGAGCCCCGCCCCCGCACCTCGCGCTCCATTCACGTGCAGGGTTTATGTAAACGGCTCTATTCCGATGTAAGTAAACGCTGATTGCTGTGTTGTTTGGGGGACTGATGTGCTGATGCATGCTCGTGTCCAACAGAACAGAAAGAACAAAAACAATGTTTTTTTTTAGGTAAATATTCTTATACGCATGTTAAGAATCTCTCCATGATAAAATGACATGAATCCACACGAAGCGCTTCAGTTTCAAATAATCGTTCAACGATGGACACAAACAGCAAAAAAAAATCATAATAATCATTAGAATAATAATACTCATCATGTTTTTTTTGTTGTTGTTGTTTGTGTCCAGTGTTGAATAATTATTTGACCACGAATGGCTGGAATAATGAAATAAAGCTGCTCACATCGCGCGCGCTTTCACTTTTAAAAATGCAGTGTTTATTCAGAAAGTATGTGTTTCTGCTCTGTTCTTTTTCTGGGGTACTGAGTTTACATTTTGTTTGCTTTGCAAAAGTTGCTCTCTTTGTGATCGGTGTATATTTTGACTGAAATAAAGCTGCTCGTATCGGCTCATGTCGGCAGCGCTTTGATCAAAGTGGAGATGAAAAGTGCAAAGTAAAAGTGTAGAGCAGAAACAGCAGCTTTATTTCATGCATAAAATACTTAGATGACAAACAACAACATGGCGCAATGCATGGTGTCGGTGTGCGGCTGAAGTATGGTTGTGAATAAGCCTTATAGTGACTAAAATGTCCGCGCGAGCCCGCGGCGCGCGCATGCGCTCTTTCACTCTGCGGCGTTTTGACCAAAAGGCAGATGAACGCGCGCGCGCGCCGATGTATAGATTTATAAGAGACTCATTATTATTTTATTTTTTTTTCCAGTTTCTCTTCTCATAATCCCCTGGAAATACAACAAACACAGATTTATACTCGCTAAAAACGCGCTGACTTTGCGGCGCTGCGCAAAACGTTTCAGTCATGATATCCTATAACATCTTTTTGCTGTGTAGTTTTTTTTTGTGTGTGTACATAAGAATTGTATTTCAATGAATGTTTCAGAAACCTGCTTTATTTTTTTTTATCTCAAAAGAAGCCCCGTTTGTGTGAGAAATCTGAGTGTGTGTTGGTGTGAACAGCTGAGACAATAGGAGTCCTGGTGAAACCTGATGTTACCTGAGCCAGGTGTGAATGAGTCTTACACATGCGTGAAAACTCAGAGATTATTCAGTGAAACAGAGGCTCTGCTGAAAAAAGTGAGGCACATCAGTCACTTTACCCCAAATAAAAGGTCTTTCACACACCCAACAGTTGTCTTGCTATGGACATGAACCCATTGCTGTGTTCAAAACAATCTGTCAGGGTCGTTTATTCTCTTTTGATCTTTTTCTCTGCTTGTCTGATAGAGTTTGAAATTGTAGTTTTTTGTGTGTGCACTTTGACATAAGTTTAAAAGTTGCACATGAATCTGACATAATTTCCATCAGACACATTATGAAAGCTCAGTTTGTACTATACATAAATCAGGGAAAATGTATGAACTACTATATTGGTAAAGATTTGAAATTTACACAAATTTAAGAAGCATTGAATTGAATCACTGCAGGTCTTCAAAAAGGCCTCAGACCCCTAAGGGTTAAACACGTCTCCTGTTATACTGAACTTCCAGTCTTGCACAGTGTGAGTGCAGATCAATCGCTGCTCTCCGTTATCACCCAGATGTGGATGGGTTCCCTGGTGAGTCCGGTTCCTCTCAAGGTTTCTTCCTATTACCATCTCAGGGAGGTTTTCCCTCAGCACCGTCGCCCTCGGCTCGTTCATCAGGGACCATCTGATCATTCTGATTCACACACACTCGCATCTCATACACACTTACTTCTTTTGATTGTGTAAAGCTGCTTTGCGACAATGTCAATTGTTAAAAGCGCTATACAAATCCAATTGAATTGAATTGAATTCTGTCTTCATGGGAGCACAAACTTTTGCACTTGGCACTTTTTTTTCTGCTCCTCTCTCCCTCGGTCCCTCCTTGATACTCGTCTCGTTCTCTCTCTCTCTCTGTCTATCCATCTTTTTCACTCTGTATGTCTTTGTCTCTCCCCCTCTCTCTCTCTCCCTCCCCCTCCCTCTCTCTCTCCCTCCCCCTCCCTCTCCCCCCCCCTCTCTCTCTCTCTGTCTTTATCAATCTCTCTATATTGATATATTCTGTACACCTGTCTGTTTTTCTCTAACACTGTCTTTCTGCCTTCCTCTTTTTTTGTCTACCTTTTCCTGTCTCTCTTGTCTCTCTTCTTTGCCTGTCCATCTCTGTAATGTCTTTCTGTCTTTCCCTCTTCTATTCCTCCTCTCTCTCTCTCTCTCTTGCTCTCTCTCTATATACATCTGTTTTTCTCTGACACGGTCTTTCTGTCTTCCTCTTTTTTTGTCTCTGTTTATCCCTCTGTCCATCTCTGTCTCTGTATATGCCTTTCTCTCTCTCTCTCTCTCTCTCTCTCTCTCTCTCTCACCTTGTATCTGTCTATCATTCTGCCTGACTCTCTCTCGCGCTCACTCTCACTTTCTCTCTCTATACATCTGTCTGTTTTTCCTCGGACACTGTCTTCCTCTTTTCCTTTGTCTACCGTTTCCTGTCTCTCTCCTTCTTTTTCTCGGTCTGTCCGTCTCCCTGGCGCTTTGTATATCTTTCTCCGTTTCTCTCTTCCTTCTCCTTCTTCTTTCTCTCTCTCTGTTTATCTCGCTCTACATCCTATTTCTTACACCGTGTCTGTGTCCCCCTCCCTCTTCCCTCCTGTCTCTCTCCCAGACACGTCTCGAGCGAAGAGGAATCAGGAGAGTGATGGCGTGGAGTATCACTTCATCTCTAAACACCTGTTTGAAACAGACGTCCAGAACAACAAGTGAGTCTTCATCATCATCATCCTTTTCGAGCTGCCCTTACAGAGAATCAGTCAACACATTCTGACCAATCAGAAACCAGAATCCAGCAGCCCTGGGGTGCAACGTGTGTTCTCATAGACGACGTGACTGATATATTCACTGACCTGAAAAAAGTGTGTGTGTGTGTGTGTGTGTGTGTGTGTGTGTGTGTGTTGTGTGTGTGTGTGTGTGTGTGTGTGTGTGAGAGAGAGAGCCTGCACGTCATGTGGATCGCAGGCTGATGTATACGGATGGCGTGGTGATGGATGTGTTTCCACAGTCTATCATCAGAAAGTAAGCCGCCGCCACAGGAGACGGGATTAAGTGTCACTTCTCCGCGCCACACTTTGGGAGTTTGTGTGTGTGTGTGTGTTGCCGTGGGCTGACACACAGCAGTTTGTAGTCATTTGTAACACACGTTAGTGTAAATCAGGAACTCTGATGCGATCGACAGGCTTAAAACGAGACGTGTGTGTGTTTTTCGATGATTGATGTCCACTGCAGGGCGTGCCAAAGGGAGACACGGAGTCTCTCTCACACTCACCCACACCACACAAGCATTTCCCAAGGAAAACCCTGCTCTGGGGCTAAAAACGGGTTAGCCCGAATTACCCCGAAGCCTCAGAGCCAGCCTCCACCCCGACATCCAATTTACACTCCGGCGTTCGACACAACAAACACCATGCGGCTCTAAACTTGCTCAGCGGCCGCCGCTTTTAAACGAGCTTCCCAGAAAACAGAGATTTTGTGGAATGCTCGGTTACCGTAAATGTCAAATTAACAGCAGAGAACCTCTTCTTAGCACCCAACAAAACGGGCCTGGCATGGCACGGGACCGCGGCGCACGGGAACAGAGGCGGGCCGCAAGGCGAGCCTGGTTTAGCAAGCGATCGATAAATTTAGCTTTAGATCTGAGGCGCCTCGGAGAGACGGAAAGTCATACGGAGATTGGATCGTTTCCATAAAACTGTGTGTTTGAACGCGCAAGTTAATCATAATATAAGAAAACATCATCCTCGTTCTCTTGATGCATCTCTGGAGTTGAGTAGTTTTCTCTGACGGTAGTCCAGCTGCACCTCACACCGTAATCTCCTGTTGTTTCCATAGTAATGACTCATCGACAGAATTGTGTACAGGGATGATCTATTTAGATCAGAGAAAGGTGGGATTGAATGGAGAGGAAGGGAGAGAATCAAGAGAGGGAGTAGTGGAGGGATTGAATCAAGATAGACGGATTGAAAAGGAGAAAGAAGACTAGAGTTGTTGAATCGAGAGACGTGAGCGTGTGATGGGGAATTGAGTCTTGATAGAGAATGAATCAAAGTGGAGGGAGCAATGGATGGATTGAATGAAGTGAAAAGAGAGAAAGGTTTAATAATAAGTAAAAGAGTTTAAATCAAGAGAAGTAGAAAAGGGAGAGAGAGATTTTTCAGTACTTTTCAGGGATATCACAATGATAAAAAAAAATAATAAGAAGAATAATTACCAAATGACTAGAAGACGGGCGTTGGTGTCTCAGTGGTAAGTTTCTCGACTTCCAGGTGGAAGGCGCGGGCTCGATTCCCAGCGCTAGCCCCAAGCCCCAGCCACTGGATGCAACGTGCTTGGGACCGGCTCGGATAAAATGTGAGGGTTGTGTCAGGAAGGGCATCCGGTTCTGGGTTGTGGAACGAATTGTCTGAGTTCCTATTATTTCTTATAGAAAAAAACATTTTGATATACAAGTGCTTTGGATTGCAAGCACACTTCTGGAACGAATTATGCTCACAATCCAAGGTTTAACTGTACACCTCATATAATGTAGGGAAGCCTTTAAGACTCCTGTACACCATATGATATCATTGGGACGGTAATAGCTCAGTGTGTTGAGGCTCGGAGTTATTGATCGGAAAGTTTTTAAAAACTTGCCAGTAAGCAATATATATTTTGTATTGAAAATAAAGAAGTGAAATTGAAGTGAAAAATCTGTCCATCTTATCAACGTGTCACATGTTTTCTCCTCCAGCCTTTGACACGAGGGTTATCGGGGTCACCCGGGGTAAGATTATGGTCTCCTGCCTCGTTTTAATGCCCCAAAATTGTCTTCCTGCTCACGCAGTTACAGAATTAAACATTAAATCGTGACTCGCGCTGAAGTTTCTAAAAGCGAGAGGGAAATTTTTCCCCTCCTGGTTGCGTAACTGAACATTAGCAGATTTCCCTGCTGTTCTTTGACTACAGCATACCACGTCCGGGTTTGTCATTTACACATTCCTTCCACGTTCGTTGTCTCTGAGCTATTTCTCTCTCTCTCTCTCTCTTTCGCTTTTTCCTCTCTGCTAAAAATAAATACATGCTGGTGTTTGGTGACATTGACGTGAGAGAGTGAGTGAGGTAGAGAAGGAATGAGAGTGTGGTGGAAACCATTTTTAAGTGTATATACGTACACCTACGTACCCTTCCGTCTCAGTACAGCCTGGCGTCGGGTGCTGGTGCTCTGGGACGGCAGGTGTTACTGATTTAAAGTGTAACATAGAAGATTATATAAAGGCGTGATGTGCCAGAGCGTCTGGAATAGCGCTGTCGTGAAGAATGTTAGAGATTTTAGTGGAAGCCTGATGATTTTCTTTTTCGGTGCTGTAGAACCTTTTACATCTGAACGCCTCTGTGAAATGGCGCTTTATCTTGGTTAGTTGTTGTTGTTATTATTATTATTATTATTATTATTATTAGACAATTCTCCGATATAAACTCGGATTAGCTCAATTGTAACCATTAATCGGTGCATGTCTGAAAATCGCCTCTTCTGATTGGCTCTCGAGTTTTTCAATTGTTTTCATGTAACCGAATAAAGACTAAATCCCTTCATGGTGTTCAATTCCAGGAAAATCATTAGTTTACACAATGGTACCTCGGCATACAAACACCCCATCATGCGTATTGTCGCCCTAAGAACTAAAATTTAGCAAGAAATTTGTCTCGGCATACGAGCGCTCAAACCGGTTGCACATACTACCGGGAGGGTTCAAAACTTGTTTGCGTCAGTGGAAAGCCACGCGAAGCGGGTTTACATATCATTTTGTGTAAGATTTAGTGAAGACGCAGCACCGCGGGTCCCAAGAATGTTAGCAAGGGCTAACAATAGCAAGAAGAAGAAAAGGGAGTGGCTTTCAGTTTGGTTTTTAAAGCAGCCAGTGGCGAGCGGAATCCTAAATTAAGCATCAGTGAGGTTTAATGTCTAATTATTTAATATTATAATTTATTTACTTGCCTTTTCTAAATGTTTTGTTCGTTTTTCTATGCAAAAATATGATTATAGTGTTGGAAATTGGTAATATTTTTGAGTGGCTGGAACGGATTATCTGCATTTCCATCATTTCCTATGGGACAATGCGTTTCGCTTTAAGAACTCGCCTGCGGTAGGGATTAAATCTTTATGCCATGGTACCGCTGTATACGTTTGCGTTTGTAAAATGTTGCAGTTCCTCTATAATCCTGAAGGTGGTGCATTCTGAACTGGTCATAAGTTGGCAGGCAATGTGGTAGGAGCAAATTAATTCCTAAGCTTGGTTAGGATTGGAACAAAATCCGAAAATGTAATTATATGTATATAAGATCGCAATACAAAGCCCCTGAGTATTGTGATAATATCGTATCAGGTGATTCCTGGTCGTTCCTGGTCGTTGTATATAAAGTGCGTCTTCATATGTAACAAAGGACTTCTGTATTTAGATTAAATCCCAGCAGTTACAGAAATACCCAAAGCAGACACGCCCGTCTGACCCTCACGCCCATGATTAGGATCAGACGTTATGTTCATTCTGACGTCTAATATCAGCATGATTGAAGCTCTTGACCTGTTGCTGGTGTGATTTCTTGCATTCTTCTGCTGCAGGTGTTCCTAATAAACTGGACAGCGAGTGTACAGATACTGTATACTTCGTCTGTGTATATCTTTTAAACCATGCTGACTTTATTCCTAACGCTCCTGTAAGTGGAAAAGTGGATTTAAGGTTGCCTTTAATGATGTTAATGATGCTTCTTTGTCGCCATAGCAACATTGCTACATGGCTGTAGCATCAGGTGCAGAGGTACAGAATTAGGGTTTTGCTTCATTTCATTTACTTTTTCTCCTAAAGCAGATGTGTATCCTGCCAGACCTTCCTCAGCAGCAGATAAAATAATGACTAATATTGTGTGTGTGTGTGTGTGTGTGTGTGTGTGTGTGTGTGTGTGTGTGTGTGTGTTTCAGGTTTATCGAGCACGGTGAGTATAAGGGAAATTACTACGGGACAAGCCTGGACTCTGTCCGCTCAGTTCTAGCCAAAAACAAGGTGTGCCTTCTGGATGTGCAGCCTCATGTGAGTGAGACACACACACACACACACACACACACACACACACACACACACACACACACGCACACATTCACAAAACACTTCCACTCGACATTTTTGAAACCTCCAGGTAACATTTTGCTCCTTTGTTCCGCACCTGGCAACCTGTCTTTCCTCTCTAGGCTCAAACCCCATTCATCTTCTTCCTCTCGTTCTCTTCCTGTCTCACACCTTCACGCTTTCAGATTCCACACACACACGCACACACACGCACACACACGCGCACACACGCGCACACACACACACACATACACAACCGCACACACTCACTCTCTCACACACAATGTGTAGACATTATGAACCGCTACCAGACATCCGTTTGTCATCCCCAATTTTTGTGCCAGTAATTTCTTTATTGCACTTCTCCAAAACGCAGGTGTCAGAATTATTGGCACCCTCCTCCTTTTGAGACTTGAATATAACCTATAATTTTTAAGCTTGCTTATTTATTTATTTATTTGATATGAATTCATTTATTTTATTTTCTTCACCAGCTATTTAATCTATTAAAAATAATTGGTGTATACATAAATATAGTAAAAATCACCAACCGCTTTGACTAGGCCTTTTATATTTTATATTAATTCTTTTATATTTCAGCCATTCTGATCTAGATTTACTGGTGTGCCTCACATCATTGTGCTGCTGCAGACAGATGGCGTCCTGTTTGTCTCCAGAAAACTCTGGTACACAGAGGAGTTCATGGTCCTGTGGCTGAAAAAAAACGAGCCCAAATCATAAATGCTGTTTGGTTTTCCCCAAACATGGCGCTGGGCATTAAAGGAGACTTGTGGTTTGTTCAGATGCAGTTTTCTTCAGTTCAGATCAGTTGTGCTTCCGGGATCTTTTTATACAGAAGAGGTTTTCTCCTGCCGATCCTCCCAAACAGGATTAATCCGTCTTCTTCTACGTAATTGCGCTGTCATGGTCTTTAACATTCAACATGCTCATTGAGGCCTGTAGGGTCTGAGATGTAACTCTTGGGGTTTTTTTTTTTTTTTTGTATTTCTCTGAGCATTGCGTGGTCTGACCTTGGGGTGAAGTGTGCTGGGACGTCCACTCCTGGGACGATCATTCAAATCCAAATTTTATTAGTATTAGATTAATAACTGTCTTGAACTTTGAAATTGTTTGTAAATTCTTTTATAGCTCTTTTCATGTTGATGTTCAGTCTCTAAGATCATTGCTGATGTCTTTCCCTCTTGGCCTTGTGCTAACACACACCTGAGGGCTTCAGACCAGCAAACTGCCAAAACTTTTTATAGAGGTCTGGACACCTGCTGCTGATTAGTCAAGTAATGAATTAAACAGTTAATCAGCGGCTGATGATTAGCAGCACCTCGACTTAAAATCTTAAATCCTGTGGGAGCAGTAAGGGGGGGCGGGCGGGGGTGGGGGGGGGTGGTTGGTACCTTTATTGCCCACATGTTTGTTTTTTGCTTCATTTTTATTAAATAAATAATGGCACAGACGGGGGGAAAAAAGTTATAATGTTATCCGTCTGAGGTTGTATTTGCCTAATGCTGGGACCCGCTACGATCAGATGATTCCTATTAAGTTTTTTGTAAAAAAAAAAAAAAAAAGAAGAGTAAATTAAAAGAGGAGGTACTCACTTTTACAGATGGCTGTATTTTAAAACTACTAAGCTTTAAAATGTGTTCTGATTTATAAAAGCACTTTGCTGCGAACTCTTTCAAAGCCTGTAAATATAATAAAGTATGAATATGATATGGTCAGTTCTAACAAAAAGACACGTCTTTTCGAATTTCCATTTCCATAAATACGTTTCCTTTCCAAATCCAGCTCCAATCTTTGTCCGCAGATCCAGTTTCCTCCGCTATCTGACGTTCCACAGCAGGCTCTAATGACAAATTTGAGTTCTGAGAGATCATAGACTGTTTTCTGAGAGAAACCAGATAGTTTATTGAGAAGAAAAGAACTTATAGAACTATGAACCGTACACAGACGCACGTCTACGCCGTGTAGAGACCCTGAACCGGCTAACGTTCAGAGCACAGGATAGGCAAGGATAGGGGTTTTTTTTTTTTTTTTTTTTTTGCTTTGGCATCATCGTGTCATCACGGCTTCGTCCGTCTGAAAAAATAAAAACAAATCCCAGGCTGGACCCGTGTGAGTTTCATGAGCGTCGGTGGTCCGGAGCTGTTTCTCATCTCTGTCTGTCAGAGAGAAAGAGGAGCGAGTGCCAGCGTTTCTGTTAACTTTCTGCTCCAGCCTGCTCCATGCGTTTATGATCCTCTCTCAGTCTGCATTGTGTTCCGTCTTTGTTTCCCGTCTCATGCTGGAGAAAGCAGGAGGAGAGTTATGAGGTTCCCTCTCCTCCCGATGTCACATTAGTTCACCGCTCAGTGTGAACGATTCGCTCTGTTATGACTGTAAATGTAATCGTGACTAATGACAATAATGGACGGTAGGATCCATATCACACTCGATTAGGATGCTGTGATTGATGGTGTTTTGATGACTTCTTCTTCTTCTTCTTTTATTTATTTATTTGCTTCTTCTTTTCCTCACCTGACCCCTGCGTTTCTCTCGCAGTGTCTGAAGCACCTTCGCACGGCCGAGTTCAAGCCCTTCGTCGTCTTCGTCAAGCCTCCGTCCATCGAGCGTTTGAGAGAGACGAGGAAGAACGCCAAGGTCATCTCGGGGAAAGGAGACAAGGACTCGTCCAAATCCTTCACGGTGAGGCGCCGCCCTGTGTCCTCACACCTCGCGGTCTCAGCACGTCACTCACTGGCCTGTTAGCAGCGGCTCCTTTTTTAATAACCATCTTCATATAAAATAGAAATGAACGTTTCAGCCACAGAACGATTTAACTGCGATCCACAAGCACCGTCAGGTAGCTCGATCAGGGAATGAGGCCACGCCTTGTTTTTTAGATTTTTTTTAATTAAGCAATTTATTTAAAGAAAATTGGGGTAATAAAATAAATAAATAAATAAATAAATAAAACAAAAACTTGAAAACTTGAACAAAAAATGAAAAACGAACGAAAGACCACTAAATCAGGAAATATTTAATCAATTTGAATATTGAATAAACTGTAGTGTTGCTGTTTTTAAATAAACAAATGAGTAAACACATTTATATTATTATTATTTATTTAAAAACATTCAAATGAATTGACAAAATATTATTTAAATAAATAAATTTAAATATATATCTAAATATATACTAATTATTTCCTTTATTTTTCTTATTTACTTTTTTCCTGTTTTTATTTTTTGCCTGTTTTACCTTTTTTATAGTTTCATTATTATTTTTTTAATTCTATTTTTTAAATTATTATTCTCATGTTTTCTTTTACTTTCTTTTTTTTACTTTCTCATTTATCTCCCCCTCCCTTTTTTTAAAGATTTTTTTCTTTTTCTTTTCTTTAAAATGATGATTATTATTATTATTATTAATAATAATAATAATAATAATAATAATAATAATAATATAGTTTAGGCTGAATTGATTGTTTTAAATACTTATACAGCCTAATAAATATTTACACTTCAGCAAAGTTTGATCATATGTGTTAAAAATGGTGTGTGTGTGTGTGTGTGTGTGTGTGTGTGTGTGTGTGTGTGTGTGTGTGTGTGTGTGTGTGCACGCCATGCTGTAATGTGATAATCTGAACTTTTACCTCACCCATGAGACACATTAAAGCAATTAACACCTAAACACACTTGCTGCCTTATGAGTGTGTGTGTGTGTGTGTGTGAACATGTGTGAGCATGTGTGAATAAATAATTAGGTCTGATGGCTCCGACCGAGAGCGGCTCCTGCACCTGAGCCCAACCCCCGTTGCCGTGAGACACCCGTGACTTCACATTAAACCTTGCTAACAACGCAGGTGTGCTCGCGTGTGCTGTCCTAGTAAACTAGCTTTGACCGTCAATAAAACAGCTGCGTGTCCTGGTTTTACTGCAGCAAAAAAACGCACATGTACACACACCCGGCCTGAAACATACACAGTCTGCAGGAGCGGGAGCGCGCGCACCAGAGGAACGTTCTCTCCGAGGAGATCTCACAGATCACCGAGGCTGACGGCGTTAAGTTCGTGCACATCCATCTTCTGACTGGAATGAAAGAAAAACCTTGTTTGATGCGAGTGTTAGGCGGATTCGATCCTGTCCTGCACTCTATCCCTTTCCCAGAGAAATACCTTCGCCCGGTCTGTTAGAGCAATAAAGCAGCGAACGCGTCACTCAGAGAAAACAGGCCTCTCATTGTTCCACCGTCTCCAGACTCCCGCTGCATTGTTCCCTCTTTTAATACTCTCATAACAACCACTCCTATAACACTGATGTCATTCTTTTCATCTGTCACCTTTCCTTCTTTCATTTTTAATTATTATAATTTTTTTTAAAGCATCCAATATGCGCCACGTTACACAGCCCCAAGTATCATCAAATGTGAGCGATTGAAAATACGGTTCACTGTCTGGCATGTAAACGCGCTCAAATCGAAAAACAGTGACGTGAAGCAAAGCCGCAGAAGAATGGAAGAAGAATGGAAAAGAAAGACGAGCTCGGAGGATTAAGCGACTTTGGGAATATAAAAGCAGGAACCTTTTGCTGAACCACGTCCGTCCTGTTTAAATGAGTTTAACGCAGAGGGCAGGTGCACTTTATAGCGATCAATAAAATAAAATAAAAGCCATTTTCCATCATATAGAGACACAGAGAAGGACGGAAATATATGAGGAAACTGGAATCTGCTTAAGAAATGAGCTGGATGAAGCTGATGGAGACGAGTCTGTAGATCAGCGTTACACAGATACTGTACATCCTGAGCTTTTGGGCCCTATTGCTTTTCTAAGGATAATTTTTTTCCCCAATCATCTGGGCCTTTTTGAAAGTCTTAACACGTTTAAAAATGAATACAAATCGCCACACAGGTTGGAATCCGCTGCCATTATGACGCCAGAGAGTCTGTACAGTACAGTACATCTAATGTAATGTACTCTGTACATTTCCAGATCTCATCGAGATGAACAAATTTCACTCTGCATGTCATCGGCTCTATTCACCACGATGTCAGATATTTTGGGTGGTTTGCAAAACTCACCCGATGGATTTTGATATACTCCTCTTAGGGGATTTATACATTCGCCCTATGAACCAGGTCCACATGTTTAAAAAGCACAGCGGTCATGTGGTGCGCCCGGGTGGCGATGGCGCAGGTGCTTTCGACTATATTTTCTACTTGAATTGCAACCAACAATGTTTATTACGTCAGGGTAGAAATCAAATGCTTAAACTCCCATTTAAAGGCCACCTATTATGCAAAGTTCACTTTTTGGTCATGTGTAGATGTTCAGATCTATCAGGGGAAAACACAATCCCTGTTTTTTGTTTTTGTTTTGTTTGTTTGTTTGTTTGTTTTTATTTTTGTATAGGCTGGGATTTAAACAAGCCAATCAGGTTTTCCCCCTAATGTGACCTCATATAATGAGAGCTCCTCCCCCGGCCTGTTACCCAGCTCTGCTGTTGTACGTGGGGGTGTGGCTCAGGAGTAGTTCATTTGAATAAATGCTGAAACAGAGGAGTTAAAGGAGTGAAAGAGACAAATTGAGATCTGTGTCAACGGTAAAATGGTAAATGGTAAAATATGGGAACTTTAAAGGATGAATCCAGTAAGACTTATTTTAATGCTTTGGTGGTAGAAGCTTCAGCTTCACTATAGGATTGATGACCAAGATGTTCCTGCTAGTTACCACCTCATAGCCCCAATTTAAATTCACGTTTTATTTATCATGTACACAACCAAACCCTGTAAATTTGTTTATACGACTATTCATGACCTAAAAAAAGAAAGATAAGACAGAAAAAGAAGATAGAAAGAGTTTTCTGCAATAAGAGATGAGAAAAATGCAAATAAATTTAGAATTTTAAATCTACACATTTACAAATTTAGTTACAATAAAATGGAAATATATAAAAATGTTTAAATAATATGGAATGTGCGATAATAAAAGGTATTAGAGGGTAAGGACGTGGTGTGTAGGTATGAAGACAGCAGCTTGAGTAAAACATGGAGTTTGAAATGAGAGGATGTGTGTGACAGCAGCGGTGGTATTGTCCATGTGAGTCATGTTGCAAATGTGTAGTGTGGTAAATAGTGTCAAGTGCTCCGATGCAGGTGTGAAGGAAACAAAGGCAAGTCCAATTAGAAGCTCCTCCTCCGTCATCTGTGTTCCACTCATCTTCAGAACACAACAGCGAGAAGAGTCCACTGTTGGTGTGGCCTGACGTCCGTCACCATCTTACATTAATGCGTTTGGCAGATTCCCTTATCCAGAGCGACTTACATTTTATCTCATTATACATCTGAGGGTTAAGGGCCTTGCTCAAGGGCTTGGTGGTCGTGAGATTTGAACCTGGGACCCTCTGCCTTAACCACTGAGCTACCCCTGATCTTCCTGGCCTTGGTCCAGTACCACTTGATGTAGATTGAGTGCAGTTCAGGGAGCTCGGTGCAGATGGTGATAGACTCAGCTGATCGCACAACCCTCTGTAGAGCTCATCTGTCCTGCATGGTGCTGTTCCTGAACCAGGTCGTGATGTTTCCTGTCAGGATGCTCTCTATGACCAAGCCCATAGGCATTGATACAGACTTTTGATTAGCTTGATGAGTAAATTTCGGTCCATTTATAAGTGTTTGTTTGAGGCCTTTATTGCATAAACATGTAAAAGATGATTAGTAAAGTTGAAGAATGTGCAGATCGCGGATCGTCAAGTCAATGCAGAGGCGACGCCGCAGGCTACGGAATTGTGAGCATTTATACTTGTGCCTGTGTGTAATCTGCAATTACACCACCAAACCACTAGTCAGCAGTAGAGTTTCTTTTTGAGGGGTATTTCAGCTAGGGCTTTGCTTCTTTTTTCTTTCGTCAAGAATTTGTCTTTGTAGTGTCCCGAAGACCAATAATATTTACAAACTCCCCTCAATTTGGTCCATGTTAATTCAACTTAAAAAAAAAAAAAATAGAAGTGTAGAAGAAGAAAAAGGCGGAAATGCAGTGCCACCAGGTGGACCAATCACTCTGCAGCTGCGTTTCGCAGTTGCACAGTTGCAAGTCAGGCTAAGGCGTAGGATTAGAGGCTTACAGGACGCACAGTGCCTGGGACGCATGGCGTGGACGGTGCAGACTCAGAAGCATAAATCAGGCTTAATGTACAGCCCGTAGACGTTTGGTAAGAAAACATACAGCGTAAGGCGGGGCTACACCTTTTAGTTTTATATATAGACAGGGCTTTCTCTACTTTTGATTGATTTATGATGTGAGGAAGTCAATGAGAAAGGATCTGTAGTGTATAATCCCCTTACCTCAAGCTGGAAATGCCTCCAGATTCCTACACGACGGTCTAAAGTTTCTCCTGCGGCCTTCTTACCATGATGATGGGGTTGAAATTGGCAAGGAAAAATTGGAATTGGAAGAACATCGGGGTAAAAAATAAAAAAAACCCGGACGAAACTAATCATTTGCTCTCCAAATAAAAAGAGGGAGGGAGAGATACGAGAGGGCCAGGAGGAGAGATATGGGTGCTGAGTGGAGAGGAATGAAAGCTGATTACAGTCCAGGCCTGGCCACACACCACTGGTTTACTTTACAGCCATTCAACCTGTTTTTTTGTTGTTTTTTTTCCCCTCAATACACCGCTTGGCAAAAAACGAACCACTGTCTAGCTGAACACGATCTTTGGCAGAATGTAACCCCATATCTCTTACTCATCTGTGGCTCGGTTTTTGGCTAGTAAAAAAAAAAACCCGGGCTAAATCAGTAAAGCCGCTCAAACCGTGCCATGTTCTCGGAGACTAGCACTAAAACCTGGTCACACCGACGCTAAACTCCGAGCCACAGGACCAGAGAGCTGGAGAGGAGGAAAGTCCATGCAGGCTTGGAGGCCAGAGATGCACCACTCAGACTCAGAAGTGTGTGTAGATGTATCTGTAAGACTCATCTTCAGCTCTGGAATCGTTCCACAGCGTTATGTTTGTATAGGCTTTGGGGCTGAGCAGGACGGTATATTTTATGCGTCTGGGTTGCTAATCGTCTAATGTGGTTTCGAGTCCATTATGCATTCAGATGTGCAACGCTGTAAAAAGTGTGGTGAGCCTAGTCATTTTCCAACAGCGCTCACTTCAACCGGTTCGCATCCATCCAGACCTCAGACTATAACAGGAGCCGCTTCACTAAAGCATTAAACACCACCGTTAGCCTTTCATCCGTCGCTAGGACTTTTTTGTCTTTTAAGCAATTTCTTTGAGCAGGTTTTTTTTTTTACTATGCGTTCTGAAGGAGTCTATGAAAATTCCACTGCTTGAATCCTGCCAGACTCCGGGATCGGAGACGGCCGTGAAACGGGAAGCGCTGCAGGTCTTGACCCTGAATTAGCTTTAGTGTTAAATTGGCTTGATATAAAATGTACACAGTGATGAGTTACAGGCAAACTGATATCATTACACTTCTGCTAGTCCTGGAATCTTAGCAGAACTGGGGGGGGGGACTAAGATGTCTTACTGTCGTATTCCTCTTAATGCAGAAATTCAAAGCCATTCCTTAATCGTAGCAGAAAAAGCTAAGGAAAATGTACAATAGGCAACGTTGGACATGCAATTAACACAAAAATAATCAATACCACTAGTAAGGGCATTGGTTCTCGTCTGCCATGCGGGAGGGCCGGGTTCAATTCCCACCCAATGCCCAAACCCCAGCCTCTAGATGCAGTAGGCCGATGTCCCAAGCCAGAATACAATAGGAGTGTTGCATAAGAAAGGGCATCTGGGGTAAAATCTGTGTCAAGATTGTGTGCGGACCGGATGGTGAACTGTGGCGCGACCCCTTACCGGAAATAGCCGAAAGACCAACAACAATCAATACCACTAGTGTGGTAAAGCCAAAAACTATTTCCTACAATAGTTTTCATTTGTTTAGTGATGTATTTGTTTTAGATGATGATTTTATTGTTACATTTAGTGGGCGGGGGTGGCTCGGTGGTTACGGTGTTGGACTGTGGACCAGGAGATCCCTTGTTCGAGTCTTGACGCCACCAGGTTGCCACTGCTAGACCCTTGAGCAAGGTCCTTCCCCCCCAAGTGCTCAAATACAATCGGGCATCGAGCTGGCAACCCGACCCTGCACAGTGAATAACAAGAAACAGTCGATGTATATCCGTTGCCCGATGCGCCAGGCAGCATGTAGACAGAACCATCCATTTATTTAAACGTCCCATATTTTACAGTATCTTTAATACAGGTGAGGTCACACGTGTGTTCAGAAAGTGTGTGTGTTCATGTTAAGGCAGCTGCAAAAACTCGACACCAGCCTCTCTTTCATTCTTTCTAAAAAAGTATATGATAAAAGGTGCACCGTGTCATGTAAACTGCAAAGAAGAAACTTCTTTGTCCTGATGATGATGGAAAACCTAGTTACAGATTCTCTTTACAGAAAACTTCACAGTATCCCGTTGACCTGGACTGTAAATAAGCTTAATAATCCTAATAACGGTTTGTTTAATCTTATTTGACGAAAGTGGAGCTCAATTAAACTGTATTCAAGATATTTTTACTTGCTAAGATCGAAGTTTTTTGCAGTGTGACAGGCCATAGCGTTCTATTGAGTGACCTGCTTGTGCTTGTGGTTCCCCATCTCTCGGTCAGGACGAAGACTTCCAGGAGATGATCAACACGGCTCGGCTGATGGAGAGCCAGTACGGTCACCTGTTCGACCTGGTGATCGTGAACGACGAGCTGGCGTGTGCGTTCGGTGAGCTCAAACAGGCTCTGCGGAAGGTGGAGACGGAGACGCACTGGGTTCCAGTCAGCTGGACGCACTCCTGAGAGAACGGCACACGCCGGCACACGGGACTGGAAAAAAAATAACTTTAAAAATAAAGAGGACGGAAAAAGGGACGCCGTTTCTGCGCGGCCTGAATGCTGGCCGAGCTTTCGTTTAGCCTAAATCTGGTGATGGGGAGGGTTTTTTTTTTTCCCCCCTGTTGGGAGATTTTAACAGCTCTCTGACGCTTTTATTGGGACGCTAAAAGAAGGAATTTTAGTTTTGGATTTGTGTGCACTTGGTTGGCATGGACAGACTGGGAGCCAAGTGTCTAATTACACTCGAAATGTCATTAAACACGGGATCGTTTAACCGCAGCTGTCGAAGTGTGTGTTTGCTTGACAGCCGGTCAGGTGGTGTGATTTTAACTTTTAATTTATACACACCAAAGGGATGAGTTTTTATTTTTTTTATTTCTGTGTGGGCTGACAACATTTTTGTGATTTTGGGAAGTCTTAAATCATGATTTTTAAAAAAAAATAATAATTATTTTTTTAAAGCAAGGCAACATCGAAGAATGATCTTCTCTCCTGTTATATTTAACTCGAAAGGTAATATATTTGAATAATTTTCTGGGGGATTGTGCACTTTTTTATGAACAAAAGCAATATCCTGACTTTTCTAGAGCAGCGTTCTTCAGATGTTCTAGACTGCAAGCGGGTGATGGTTTTATATTTATAAATATTACACATTTTCTTTTTTTATTATTATGATTATTTCTGTGTCGATACATTTGTAGAAGGCGTAACCGCTTTACTCTTATTACAGGTACACATCTCTACAGCATTACACCGTAAAACAAACTCACAGGTTGCTTTTATTCCTTAAATGCCCAAGAAGCACAAATAAATTTTTATATATTAATTTCCCACTAATATACACAAATTTGGATTATTATTAACATGAAATAATAGATGGTAAAAGATCATAAAAGATGGCTGGAAAATCTAATAAATTTTCCTTGATTAGCATAAATGTAGCCTAATGACTAGAATATTACCTTATAAATATTACACCATATTCCAAAAATCTCTTTTAAAACAGCTTTTAAGGCATTTGTAAAATTTGCAATTTAGCTTCATCTCTTTCTATTGCAGCTAGGCTTATATGTCGGACATGAACATAAACCTAGCTAGAATGCTTGTAAAGTAGCTCATAAACCAGAATGTCTAAAGAATAATCTTACCATAACAACTGGGATTTATTATTATTATTATTAAGATTAGCTAGCTAGCACAGATTGCAGTTGAATTCGCTAAATGTCTGCAGATCCTGGACCGTTATGTTAGAAATGTTACATCAGATTGTACAAATCTACTGTAATTTACCGATAAAAAAAGGCATTAAAAACTGCTTTACACACATATGCAAATTAGAGATGTTCCCATGTCCTAATTTCATCCCAGATAGTTTAATACCTCTTTATAACTTCACTTGGGTTAGATAAAATTCTAGTATAGTAGCTCACATCTTAGATTTCAGTAGATGTTTTGATTTACATGATCGTTGTCTACGTTGATCTACGTTTATCAATGTATTTAACCAAGGTCAGACTTGTCAAAAATATATTTAAGCAATATCACACTTGGCCGTGCTGTTGTGCTGAATATCAGCATGGTTGTGATGGCGTTACGAGGCGCGACCAGAGTTCTGAAGATATCACAGCCATTGATTTTATACAACAGCGGACCGTACAGACCTACTCTCACCCGACAGGTAGTGCAAATAACCATTGTAGAACACCTGGGACACACGGATGCATACTGTAGAGTTACACGTCCCAGTGCTGTTACCGTCTATTATCACCACTTGTGGAATGTCTCTCGTCCAATCAGATTACTCGGTTAGAATTAACTGTTGTATAATAGAACCTTAGCAACTGGGATTTTTTTTTTTTTTTTTTTAGGTCATCTGACTAGTTTTGAGTTCACCTGTGATTTTGTAGCTGTTGGAACTTTAAATTAGTTTTACACTTAAGCATTAAGAGTTTAGGGGGAAATAAATCAAAACATTTTTTTATCTAATTAATCGGACAACACTTTCAAAAAACACTATTGCAGTTTAAACCTTGTGATTTTAAGTTCAGGAAAACTTTAATTAAATACTATTATAATCATTACATCCTACACAATTAGCCTACCAATTCAAATTTTAGCAATCTAAATATACGCATAAAAGAGTTAGCAATTGTTTTGTCTTTCCTGACATACCATTACATCACTAACTAGTTACTAGTAACTAACTCACATTTAGGTTGACTTTCAGTCTCCATTTGCATGACTTTCAATTTAACATCAGAAATATTACATTACCATAAGCAGAACAACTTAAGCTTGAAGTTTCTGCAGCTAAAATATATTTTTTGTACGTACCAATTGCTAGTATATAATTATAAATGCAAGGTTGATCCTAACTTCGTATACTTCATATGAAACAGTGTAAACACCAGATTGTTTTGTACCTTTTTACAAAAGCAGACCTTTTTTGAGAAGGTAATTATTAAATCAGTTCAAAGTTACATAAGCCCTCCTGTCCCTTCTTTAAGCCTCAGTAACAATCTCAACATCGCTTTTTAAGGTCATAATCATATTAACACTAAAGCGCTGCCTGTTGTCCAATCGAATCACTCCACTTTATATTGTTGCTTTTGGTTTCCTAAACTCAGTTGGACTTACTGTACTGTAGGATGAAATGTAGATGTACACGTGTAGCACCAAAGGCAGGAAAATATCACTAGTCAGCTTAAACATAACTTAAACAGTCAGTTAAAAACAAAGCACAAAGTTTTCATGCAAATTCTATGCAAAGTCCCACAGAGCACATGATGCTTCTTATTGTTCTTCAGGATCTCTGATTGGCTCTCCACACCTACGTCTTCATACGGAGGGTTTTAAGGCCAAATTATATATTTTTTTCTTTGTTTAATTTGTCTTGATGTATGTAAATTCACAGCATGATGTCAGTTTCTGGTGAATAAAGGAGTTGAAAGTAGAAATGTTTGTTAGTGAAGCTCGAATGTGTCTAACTGCATCTCTGTAAACCAATCAGAACTAAAACCTACACAAAAGTTATTGTTACTGTGGATTGTCAACAAGTTTAATTTAATTTCTCCAACAATTAATAAAAAAAAAAACATTTTTTTAGCCTTTTAGCCCCAACATTTTAGCCTCCTTTTGAATTTTTTTAATAATGTTTCCTTAGTTTGTCATTTTAATTCAGCCTATTTAAAACTGATCTCAATATAACATTGTGTTGAAATGATTTTGCCTTGATGTATCGCTGTTCAGTCCTTGTAAATGTGCTGTTGCTATAGAAACGAAAACATATCAGAATGAGTGCATTGATATAATCCTGCTCTACCTTCAGAGCTGCTGTTAGAAAATATATCACCAGCTTCTGACCAACCAGAATCCAGGATTCATCACCGCTGTGGACAAGTGTATGAGAACATACAAGGATTATTTCTAAATTTTTTGTTACTTTCATTTTTAATTTAGACCCAGTCTAATGTATCACCTGAACCTGGGGTTAACTCGTAATGGACGTAATGTGGTTATTCCACCATGTTCGACTCGTCAATTTTAAAATACAAACACCAGTGATGCTACGATGTGATTTTATTTCATGGAATATTTTTTTTCCTTCCTTTTCCAATTTATACGACATAGCCAACAGTAATACAGTTTTTAAGAAAACTGAAGTGAGCAAGTGAAGATTTATTGGACGGAGATATAAAGGGGGTTTGATATGTCTCTTTGTGAGATTGTTCTGTGTCAGATATACTGAATAAGACCACTGAATCTATTCAGTGCCTCATTACAAGAGTTTAACTTGAAATAAGTAAAGTAGGATTTGCAATCTAATATCAGTTTAATAGCAATCTAATAAAGAGAAACCGAAGTTGAGGTTTTGGTTTATTTTACCTGGTGTGTTTTTGCTGTATGGATGTTTGACAGAATGTGATTAAATGGGATTTTTAATTCTTAATGTCTGGATTTAATTAGTAAAGAAAAATGAGGTCGAACTGGATTAGTTAATGAATTTAATGAAATACAGGTTAAAATGTAATCTCGTTTGTTTCAATATAAACCGAGGCAACAATATATTTTACTTTTTTTTAAAAAGAAAAATAGAAATACTTAGAAATTTCTTTGCTTATCTTTCTCTCTCTCTCTCTCTCTCTCTCTCTCACTCACTCAGATACATAATTAATGAATAAGTAAAATAAATGCAGACATGCATGGATGAATAATTAAACTGATTCTGATTCCAGAGCACTCGGTTAAAGTCTGTTCTGTTTGTTCACTTTGGTGGGTTTTTTTTTTTTGGAGATGGTGATTTACTGAACACGAGCTAATTCTCTTCCAACAAGATGTAAAATATGGATGTAAAAAAAAGTGTTTGGCGCTCTGGACATCTCCAGCCAGACCAGTCCCTAATTAAATGACTTATGATTTATTAAAAAATAATAAATAAATAAATTTTGTGCGTTTGGGGATGTTGATGTCTAATTCAGCTGTGACACACATTCAGGCGAAGTGAGACGGGGCTCTGTATGTCTGTCTCTGGTTCACTGTTTCTCTCTCCCTCTCTCTCTCTCTAGCTGGCTGTCTTCCTCTCCCTCTTTCTCTCCGTCCATGTCTGTCCAGTCTTGGACTCGGCTGATGCAGACAGCTGTTCTCTGGTGACTTGTGACTGCAGTCGCTCAATAGTTCAGGACTGAAATCTTCCTATAAACAGTTTTGTACCCGAGCCTCCAATAACAAACTTAAACACTGTTGTTATTATTATTATTAATAACATTAACTTAAACACATCTCCTGTTACATTGAACCTGTAGTTTGTAAGTCCAAATTTATAATAAAAATATAATGGAAGACATGTATGAGCACAAAAAAGTGATTTTTTTTAAATTAGTTAAATAGAAAGTAAAAGTAAAGGAATAAAATGCAAAAAGAAAAGCAAAAAATGTTTTCCTGTCAAACAATCTGTGAAGCTTCTTATGCCATCAGAACTTTAATCCATTTTTTATTCTGCCTTAGAAAGATCACAAATCATTAACCCAAAAGAATTTCTAAAAAGGAAAGTGATTTATTTATTAATGTAAAAGCAAAGTAGTGTTTATACTTAGAAACAAATAAATAAACAGTATGTGGGGTTATCGTTACTTTATCATCAGAGAAATCAGAGTCAAATAAACATTTTCCCCCCCATTTAGGAATTTATTTTTAAAGAAAAAGCGCTATACAAATAAAATTGAATTGAATTGTCTGTCTCCTGCCCCCTCCCTCTCTCTCTCTCTCTCCCTCTCTCTCTCTCTCTCCCTCTCTCTCTCTCTCCCTCTCTCTCTCTGTCTCTCCCTCTCTCTCTCTCTCT